>JANJGN010003442.1:0-45509 GCA_026770705.1 Isurus oxyrinchus | reverse complement strand
GTATTATTCTGGTGTGGCTGGTTGTTTTTGGCTGGGTGTATTATTTGGGTGTGAATGAGTGTATTATTTGGGTTTGGCTGGTTGTATTATTTTGGTGTGGCTGGTTGTTTCTGGCTGGGTGTATTATTTGGGTGTGGCTGGGTGTATTATTTGGGTGTGGCTGGGTGTTTGTGGCTGTGTCCATTTGAATGTGGCTGTGTGTATTATTTGGGTGTGAGTAGGTGTATTATTTGGTTGTGTTATTTGGATGTGGCTGGGTGTTTGTGGCTGGGTGTATTATTTGGTTGTGACTGGGTGTATTAGTTGGGTGTGACTGGGTGTATTATTTGGGTGTGCTGGGTGTATTATTTGGTTGTATTATTTGGTGTGGCTGAGTGTTTGTGGCTGGGTGTATTATTTGGGTGTGGCTGGGTGTATTATTTTGGTGTGACTGGATGTATTATTTGGGTGTGTCTGGGTGTATTATTTGGGTGTGACTGGGTGTATTATTTTGTTGTGGCTGGGTGTATGTGCCTGGGTATATTATTTGGGTGTGACTGGGTGTATTATTTTGGTGTGGCTGGGTGTATGTGCCTGGGTGTATTATTTGTGTGTGGCTGGGTGTATTTTTTGGGTTGACTGGGTGTATTATTTGAATGTGGCTGGGTGTATTATTTGGGTGTGGCTGGGTGTATTATTTGGGTGTGACTGGGTGTTTGTGACTTGGTTTATTATTTGAGTGTAACTGGGTGTTTGTGACTGGGTGTATTATTTGTGTGTGGCTGGATGTTTGTGACTGGGCTTATTATTTGAGTGTGTCTGGGTGCATTATTTGGGTTTTGCTGGTTGTTTGTGGCTAGTTGTATTATTTGGGTGAGGCTGGGTGTATTATTTGAGTGTGGCTGTGTGTATTATTTGGGTGTGGCTGGTTGTATTGTTTTGATGTGGCTGGGTGTATTATTGTGGTGTGGCTGGGTGTGTTATTTGGTTTTATTATTTGGTGTGGCTGGGTGTTTGAGGCTGGGTGTATTATTTGGGTGTGGCTGGGTGTATTATTTGGGTGTGGCTAGGTGTATTATTTGGGTGTGGCTGGGTGTATTATTTTGATGTGGCTGGGTGTATTATTGTGGTGTTGCTGGGTGTATTATTTGGTTTTATTATTTGGTGTGGCTGGGGTGTTTGAGGCTGGTTGTATTATTTGGGTGTGGCTGGGTGTATTATTTGGGTGTTACTGGGTGTATTATTTGGGTGTGACTGGGTGTATTATTTGGGTGTGTCTGGGTGTATTATTTGGGTGTGGCTGGGTGTATTATTCTGGTGTGGCTGGGTGTATTATTTGGGTGTGGCTGGGTGTTTGTGACTGGGTTTATTATTTGGGTGTAACTGGGTGTATTTTTTGGGTGTGGCTGGGTGTATTATTTGGGTGTGGCTGGGTTTATTATTCTGGTGTGGCTGGGTGTATTATTTGGGTGTGGCTGGGTGTTTGTGACTGGTTTATTATTTGGGTGTAACTGGGTGTATTTTTTGGGTGTGGCTGGGCGTATTATTTGGGTGTGGCTGGGTTTATTATTTGGATGTGACTGGGTGTATTTTTTGGGTGTGGCTGGGTGTATAATTTGGGTGTGGCTTGGTGTAATATTTGGGTGTGGCTGGGTGTATTATTTGGGTGTGGCTGGGTGTATTATTTGGGTGTGGCTGGGTGTATTATTTGGGTGTGACTGGGTGTTTGTGACTGGGTGTACTATTTTTGTGTGGCTGGGTGTTTGTGACTGGGCTTATTATTTGAGTGTGTCTGGGTGCATTATTTGGGTTTTGCTGGTTGTTTGTGGCTAGTTGTATTATCTGGGTGTGACTGGGTTTATTATTTGGTTCTATTATTTGGATGTGGCTGGTTGTTTGTGGCTGGGTGTATTATTTGGGTGTGGCTGGGTGTATTATTTTGGGTGTGACTGGGTGTATTATTTGGCTGTGGGTGGGTGTATTATTTGGGTGTGACTGGATGTATTTTTTGGGTGTGGCTGGGTGTATTATTTGGGTGTGGCTGGGTGTATTATTTGGGTGTGGCTGGGTGTATTATTTGGGTGTGGCTGGGTTTAATATTTGGGTGTGACTGGGTGTTTGTGACTGGGTGTATTATTTGTGTGTGGCTGGGTGTTTGTGACTGTGCTTATTATTTGAGTGTGCCTGGGTGCATTATTTGGGTTTTGCTGGTTGTTTGTGGCTAGTAGTTTTATTTGGGTGTGGCTGGGTGTATTATTCTGGTGTGGCTGGTTGTTTCTGGCTGGGTCTATTATTTGGTGTGACTGAGTGTATTATTTGGGTGTGGCTGGTTGTATTATTTTGGTGTGGCTGGTTGTTTCTGGCTGAGTGTATTATTTGGGTTTGGCTGGGTGTATTATTTGGGTGTGGCTGGGTGTTTTTGGCTGTGTCCATTTGAATGTGGCTGTGTGTATTATTTGGGTGTGACTGGCTATATTATTTGGTTGTATTATTTGGGTGTGGCTGGGTGTATTATTTGTGTGTGGCTGGGTGTATTATTTGGGTGTGGCTGGGTGTATTGTTTGAGTTTGGTTGGGTGTATTATTTGGGTGTGGCTGGGTGTATTATTTGAGTGTGTCTGTGTGTATTATTTGGGTGTGGCTGGGTGTATTATTTGAGTTTGGTCGGGTGTATTATTTGGGTGTGGCTGGGTGTATTATTTGAATGTGGCTGGGTGTATTATTTGGGTGTGGCTGGGTGTATTATTTGGGTGTGACTGGGTGTTTGTGACTTGGTTTATTATTTGAGTGTAACTGGGTGTTTGTGACTGGGCTTATTATTTGAGTGTGTCTGGGTGCATTATTTGGGTTTTGCTGGTTATTTGTGGCTAGTTGTATTATTTTGGTGTGGCTGGGTGTATTATTTGAGTGTGGCTTTGTGTATTATTTCAGTGTGGCTGGGTGTATTATTTTGATGTGGCTGAGTGTATTATTGTGGTGTGGCTGGGTGTATTATTTGGTTTTATTATTTGGTGTGGCTGGGTGTTTGAGGCTGGGTGTATTATTTGGGTGTGGCTGGGTGTATTATTTGGGTGTGGCTAGGTGTATTATTTGGGTGTGGCTGGGTGTATTATTTTGATGTGACTGGGTGTATTATTTGGGTGTGTCTGGGTGTATTATTTGGGTGTGGCTGGGTGTATTATTTGGTTTTATTATTTGGCGTGGCTGGGTGTTTGAGGCTGGGTGTATTATTTGGGTGTTACTGGGTGTATTATTTGGGTGTGACTGGGTGTATTATTTGGGTGTGTCTGGGTGTATTATTTGGGTGTGGCTGGGTGTATTATTCTGGTGTGGCTGGGTGTATTATTTGGCTGTGGCTGGGTGTTTGTGACTGGGTTTATTATTTGGGTGTGTCTGGGTGTATTATTTGGGTGTGGCTGGGTGTAGTATTCTGGTGTGGCTGGGTGTATTATTTGGGTGTGGCTGGGTGTTTGTGACTGGGTTTATTATTTGGGTGTAACTGGGTGTATTTTTTGGGTGTGGCTGGGCGTATTATTTGGGTGTGGCTGGGTTTATTATTTGGATGTGACTGGGTGTATTTTTTGGGTGTGGCTGGGTGTATAATTTGGGTGTGGCAGGGTGTATTATTTGGGTGTGGCTGGGTGTATTATTTGGGTGTGGCTGGGTGTATTATTTGGGTGTGGCTGGGTGTATTATTTGGGTATGACTGGGTGTTTGTGACTGGGTGTATTATTTTTGTGTGGCTGGGTGTTTGTGACTGGGCTTATTATTTGAGTGTGTCTGGGTGCATTATTTGGGTTTTGCTGGTTGTTTGTGGCTAGTTGTATTATCTGGGTGTGACTGGGTTTATTATTTGGTTCTATTATTTGGATGTGGCTCGTTGTTTGTGGCTGGGTGTATTATTTGGGTGTGGCTGGGTGTATTATTTGAGTGTGGCTGTGTGTATTATTTGGGTGTGGCTGGTTGTATTATTTTGATGTGGCTGGGTGTATTATTGTGGTGTGGCTGGGTGTATTATTTGGTTTTATTATTTGGTGTGGCTGGGTGTTTGAGGCTGGGTGTATTATTTGGGTGTGGCTGGGTGTATTATTTGGGTGTGGCTAGGTGTATTATTTGGGTGTGGCTGGGTGTATTATTTTGATGTGGCTGGGTGTATTATTGTGGTGTGGCTGGGTGTATATTTGGTTTTATTATTTGGTGTGGCTGGGTGTTTGAGGCTGGGTGTATTATTTGGGTGTGGCTGGGTGTATTATTTGGGTGTTACTGGGTGTATTATTTGGGTGTGACTGGGTGTATTATTTGGGTGTGTCTGGATGTATTATTTGGGTGTGGCTGGGTGTATTATTCTGGTGTGGCTGGGTGTATTATTTGGGTGTGGCCGGGTGTTTGTGACTGGGTTTATTATTTGGGTGTAACTGGGTGTATTTTTTGGGTGTGGCTGGGTGTATTATTTGGGTGTGGCTGGGTGTATTATTCTGGTGTGGCTGGGTGTATTATTTGGGTGTGGCTGGGTGTTTGTGACTGGGTTTATTATTTGGGTGTAACTGGGTGTATTTTTTGGGTGTGGCTGGGCGTATTATTTGGGTGTGGCTGGGTTTATTATTTGGATGTGACTGGGTGTATTTTTTGGGTGTGGCTGGGTGTATAATTTGGGTGTGGCTGGGTGTATTATTTGGGTGTGGCTGGGTGTATTATTTGGGTGTGGCTGGGTGTTTGTGCCTGGGTGTATTATTTGGGTGTGGCTGGGTGTATTTTTTGGGTTGACTGGGTGTATTATTTGGGTGTGGCTGGGTGTATTATTTTGGTGTGGCTGGGTGTTTGTGCCTGGGTGTATTATTTGGGTGTGGCTGGGTGTATTATTTGGGTTGACTGGGTGTATTATTTGGGTGTGGCTGGGTGTATTATTTGGGTGCGACTGGGTGTATTATTTGGGTGTGACTGGGTGTTTGTGACTGGGTGTACTATTTTTGTGTGGCTGGGTGTTTGTGACTGGGCTTATTATTTGAGTGTGTCTGGGTGCATTATTTGGGTTTTGCTGGTTGTTTGTGGCTAGTTGTATTATCTGGGTGTGACTGGGTTTATTATTTGGTTCTATTATTTGGATGTGGCTGGTTGTTTGTGGCTGGGTGTATTATTTGGGTGTGGCTGGGTGTATTATTTTGGGTGTGACTGGGTGTATTATTTGGCTGTGGGTGGGTGTATTATTTGGGTGTGACTGGATGTATTTTTTGGTGTGGCTGGGTGTATTATTTGGGTGTGGCTGGGTGTATTATTTGGGTGTGGCTGGGTGTATTATTTGGGTGTGGCTGGGTTTAATATTTGGGTGTGACTGGGTGTTTGTGACTGGGTGTATTATTTGTGTGTGGCTGGGTGTTTGTGACTGTGCTTATTATTTGAGTGTGCCTGGGTGCATTATTTGGGTTTTGCTGGTTGTTTGTGGCTAGTAGTTTTATTTGGGTGTGGCTGGGTGTATTATTCTGGTGTGGCTGGTTGTTTCTGGCTGGGTCTATTATTTGGGTGTGACTGAGTGTATTATTTGGGTGTGGCTGGTTGTATTATTTTGGTGTGGCTGGTTGTTTCTGGCTGAGTGTATTATTTGGGTTTGGCTGGGTGTATTATTTGGGTGTGGCTGGGTGTTTTTGGCTGTGTCCATTTGAATGTGGCTGTGTGTATTATTTGGGTGTGACTGGCTATATTATTTGGTTGTATTATTTGGGTGTGGCTGGGTGTATTATTTGTGTGTGGCTGGGTGTATTATTTGGGTGTGGCTGGGTGTATTGTTTGAGTTTGGTTGGGTGTATTATTTGGGTGTGGCTGGGTGTATTATTTGAGTGTGTCTGTGTGTATTATTTGGGTGTGGCTGGGTGTATTATTTGAGTTTGGTCGGGTGTATTATTTGGGTGTGGCTGGGTGTATTATTTGAATGTGGCTGGGTGTATTATTTGGGTGTGGCTGGGTGTATTATTTGGGTGTGACTGGGTGTTTGTGACTTGGTTTATTATTTGAGTGTAACTGGGTGTTTGTGACTGGGCTTATTATTTGAGTGTGTCTGGGTGCATTATTTGGGTTTTGCTGGTTATTTGTGGCTAGTTGTATTATTTTGGTGTGGCTGGGTGTATTATTTGAGTGTGGCTTTGTGTATTATTTCAGTGTGGCTGGGTGTATTATTTTGATGTGGCTGAGTGTATTATTGTGGTGTGGCTGGGTGTATTATTTGGTTTTATTATTTGGTGTGGCTGGGTGTTTGAGGCTGGGTGTATTATTTGGGTGTGGCTGGGTGTATTATTTGGGTGTGGCTAGGTGTATTATTTGGGTGTGGCTGGGTGTATTATTTTGATGTGACTGGGTGTATTATTTGGGTGTGTCTGGGTGTATTATTTGGGTGTGGCTGGGTGTATTATTTGGTTTTATTATTTGGCGTGGCTGGGTGTTTGAGGCTGGGTGTATTATTTGGGTGTTACTGGGTGTATTATTTGGGTGTGACTGGGTGTATTATTTGGGTGTGTCTGGGTGTATTATTTGGGTGTGGCTGGGTGTATTATTCTGGTGTGGCTGGGTGTATTATTTGGCTGTGGCTGGGTGTTTGTGACTGGGTTTATTATTTGGGTGTGTCTGGGTGTATTATTTGGGTGTGGCTGGGTGTAGTATTCTGGTGTGGCTGGGTGTATTATTTGGGTGTGGCTGGGTGTTTGTGACTGGGTTTATTATTTGGGTGTAACTGGGTGTATTTTTTGGGTGTGGCTGGGCGTATTATTTGGGTGTGGCTGGGTTTATTATTTGGATGTGACTGGGTGTATTTTTTGGGTGTGGCTGGGTGTATAATTTGGGTGTGGCAGGGTGTATTATTTGGGTGTGGCTGGGTGTATTATTTGGGTGTGGCTGGGTGTATTATTTGGGTGTGGCTGGGTGTATTATTTGGGTATGACTGGGTGTTTGTGACTGGGTGTATTATTTTTGTGTGGCTGGGTGTTTGTGACTGGGCTTATTATTTGAGTGTGTCTGGGTGCATTATTTGGGTTTTGCTGGTTGTTTGTGGCTAGTTGTATTATCTGGGTGTGACTGGGTTTATTATTTGGTTCTATTATTTGGATGTGGCTCGTTGTTTGTGGCTGGGTGTATTATTTGGGTGTGGCTGGGTGTATTATTTGAGTGTGGCTGTGTGTATTATTTGGGTGTGGCTGGTTGTATTATTTTGATGTGGCTGGGTGTATTATTGTGGTGTGGCTGGGTGTATTATTTGGTTTTATTATTTGGTGTGGCTGGGTGTTTGAGGCTGGGTGTATTATTTGGGTGTGGCTGGGTGTATTATTTGGGTGTGGCTAGGTGTATTATTTGGGTGTGGCTGGGTGTATTATTTTGATGTGGCTGGGTGTATTATTGTGGTGTGGCTGGGTGTATTATTTGGTTTTATTATTTGGTGTGGCTGGGTGTTTGAGGCTGGGTGTATTATTTGGGTGTGGCTGGGTGTATTATTTGGGTGTTACTGGGTGTATTATTTGGGTGTGACTGGGTGTATTATTTGGGTGTGTCTGGATGTATTATTTGGGTGTGGCTGGGTGTATTATTCTGGTGTGGCTGGGTGTATTATTTGGGTGTGGCCGGGTGTTTGTGACTGGGTTTATTATTTGGGTGTAACTGGGTGTATTTTTTGGGTGTGGCTGGGTGTATTATTTGGGTGTGGCTGGGTGTATTATTCTGGTGTGGCTGGGTGTATTATTTGGGTGTGGCTGGGTGTTTGTGACTGGGTTTATTATTTGGGTGTAACTGGGTGTATTTTTTGGGTGTGGCTGGGCGTATTATTTGGGTGTGGCTGGGTTTATTATTTGGATGTGACTGGGTGTATTTTTTGGGTGTGGCTGGGTGTATAATTTGGGTGTGGCTGGGTGTATTATTTGGGTGTGGCTGGGTGTATTATTTGGGTGTGGCTGGGTGTTTGTGCCTGGGTGTATTATTTGGGTGTGGCTGGGTGTATTTTTTGGGTTGACTGGGTGTATTATTTGGGTGTGGCTGGGTGTATTATTTTGGTGTGGCTGGGTGTTTGTGCCTGGGTGTATTATTTGGGTGTGGCTGGGTGTATTATTTGGGTTGACTGGGTGTATTATTTGGGTGTGGCTGGGTGTATTATTTGGGTGCGACTGGGTGTATTATTTATGTGACTGGGTGTATTATTTGGATGTGACTGGGTGTATTATTTGGGTGTGGCTCGGTGTGTTATTTGGTTTTATCAGTTGGGTGTGGCTGGGTTTTTGTGACTGGGTTTACTATTTGGGTGTGACTGGGTGTATTATTTGGGTGTGACTGGTTGTTTGTGGCTAGTTGTATTATTTGGGTGTGTCTGGGTGTATTATTTGAGTGTGGCTGTGTGTATTGTTTGGGTGTGTCTGCGTGTTTGTGGCTGTGTGTATTATTTTAGTGTGGCTGTGTGTATTATTTGGGTGTGGCTGGGTTTATTATTTGGCTGTGACTGGGTGTGTTATTTGTGTGTGGCTGGGTGTATTATTTGGGTGTGGCTGGGTGTATTATTTGAGTTTGGTTGGGTGTATTATTTAGGTGTGGCTGGGTCTATTATTTGAGTGTGTCTGTGAATTATTTGGGTGTGGCTGGGTGTATTATTTGAATGTGGCTGGGTGTATTATTTGGGTGTGGCTGGGTGTATTATTTTGCTGTGGCTGGGTGTATTATTGTGGTGTGGCTGGGTGTATTATTTGAGTTTGGTTGGTTGTATTATTTGGGCGTATTATTTGGGTGTGGCTGCGTGTATTATATGGGTGTGACTGGGTGTATTATTTGGATGTGGCTGGGTGTTTGTGCCTGGGTGTATTATTTGGGTGTGGCTGGGTGTATTTTTTGGGTTGACTGGGTGTATTATTTGGCTGTGGCTGGGTGTATTATTTGGGTGTGACTGGGTATATTATTTGGGTGTGGCTGGGTGTATTATTTGGGTGTGACTGGGTGTATTATTTGGGTGTGGCTGGGTGTTTGTGACTTGTTTTATTATTTGAGTGTGACGGGGTGTTTGTGACTGGGTGTATTATTTGTGTGTGGCTGGGTGTTTGTGACTGGGCTTATTATTTGAGTGTGTCTGGGTGCATTTTTTGGGTTTTGCTGGTTGTTTGTGGCTAGTTGTTTTATTTGGGTGTGACTGGGTGTATTATTTGGGTGTGGCTGGGTGTTTCTGGCTGTGTGTATTATTTGGGTGTGGCTGTGTGTATTATTTGGGTGTGACTGGGTGTATTATTTGGTTGTTTTATTTGGGTGTGGCTGGGTGTATTATTTGGGTGTGCCTGGGTGTATTATTTGGGTGTGGCTGGGTGTATTATTTGGGTGTGGCTAGGTGTATTATTTGGGTGTGGCTGGGTGTATTATTTTGATGTGGCTGGATGTATTATTGTGGTGTGGTTGGGTGTATTATTTAGTTGTATTATTTAGTGTGGCTGGGTGTTTGTGGCTGGGTGTATTATTTGGGTGTGGCTGGGTGTATTATTTGGGTGTGGAAGGTTGTTTGTGGCTAGTTGTATTATTTGGGTGTGTCTGGGTTTATTATTTTAGTGTGGCTGTGTGTATTATTTGTGTGTGTCTGGGTTTATTATTTGGGTGTTGCTGGGTGTATTATTTGAGTTTGGTTGGGTGTATTATTTGGGTGTGGCTGGGTGTATTATTTGTGTTTGGCTGGGTGTATTATTGGGGTGTGGCTGGGTGTATTGTTTGAGTTTGGTTGGGTGTATTATTTGGGTGTGACTGGGTGTATTATTTGAGTGTGTCTGTGTGTATTATTTGGGTGTGGCTGGGTGTATTATATGAGTTTGGTCGGGTGTATTATTTGGGTGTGGCTGGGTGTATTATTTGAATGTGGCTGGGTGTATTATTTGGGTGTGGCTGGGTGTATTATTTGGGTGTGACTGGGTGTTTGTGACTTGGTTTATTATTTGAGTGTAACTGGGTGTTTGTGACTGGGTGTATTATTTGTGTGTGGCTGGATGTTTGTGACTGGGCTTATTATTTGAGTGTGTCTGGGTGCATTATTTGGGTTTTGCTGGTTGTTTGAGGCTAGTTGTATTATTTGGGTGTGGCTGGGTGTATTATTTGAGTGTGGCTGTGTGTATTATTTGGGTGTGGCTGGTTGTATTGTTTTGATGTGGCTGGGTGTATTATTGTGGTGTGGCTGGGTGTATTATTTGGTTTTATTATTTGGTGTGGCTGGGTGTTTGAGGCTGGGTGTATTATTTGGGTGTGGCTGGGTGTATTATTTGGGTGTGGCTAGGTGTATTATTTGGGTGTGGCTGGGTGTATTATTTTGATGCGGCTGGGTGTATTATTGTGGTGTGGCTGGGTGTATTATTTGGTTTTATTATTTGGTGTGGCTGGGTGTTTGAGGCTGGTTGTATTATTTGGGTGTGGCTGGGTGTATTATTTGGGTGTTACTGGGTGTATTATTTGGGTTTGACTGGGTGTATTATTTGGGTGTGTCTGGGTGTATTATTTGGGTGTGGCTGGGTGTATTATTCTGGTGTGGCTGGGTGTATTATTTGGGTGTGGCTGGGTGTTTGTGACTGGGTTTATTATTTGGGTGTAACTGGGTGTATTTTTTGGGTGTGGCTGGGTGTATTATTCTGGTGTGGCTGGGTGTATTATTTGGGTGTGGCTGGGTGTTTGTGACTGGGTTTATTATTTGGGTGTAACTGGGTGTATTTTTTGGGTGTGGCTGGGCGTATTATTTGGGTGTGGCTGGGTTTATTATTTGGATGTGACTGGGTGTATTTTTTGGATGTGGCTGGGTTTATAATTGGGGTGTGGCTGGGTGTATTATTTGGGTGTGGCTGGGTGTATTATTTGGGTGTGGCTGGGTGTATTATTTGGGTGTGGCTGGGTGTATTATTTGGGTGTGACTGGGTGTTTGTGACTGGGTGTACTATTTTTGTGTGGCTGGGTGTTTGTGACTGGGCTTATTATTTGAGTGTGTCTGGGTGCATTATTTGGGTTTTGCTGGTTGTTTGTGGCTAGTTGTATTATCTGGGTGTGACTGGGTTTATTATTTGGTTCTATTATTTGGATGTGGCTGGTTGTTTGTGGCTGGGTGTATTATTTGGGTGTGGCTGGGTGTATTATTTTGGGTGTGACTGGGTGTATTATTTGGCTGTGGGTGGGTGTATTATTTGGGTGTGACTGGATGTATTTTTTGGGTGTGGCTGGGTGTATTATTTGCGTGTGGCTGGGTGTATTATTTGGGTGTGGCTGGGTGTATTATTTGGGTGTGGCTGGGTTTAATATTTGGGTGTGACTGGGTGTTTGTGACTGGGTGTATTATTTGTGTGTGGCTGGGTGTTTGTGACTGTGCTTATTATTTGAGTGTGTCTGGGTGCATTATTTGGGTTTTGCTGGTTGTTTGTGGCTAGTAGTTTTATTTGGGTGTGGCTGGGTGTATTATTCTGGTGTGGCTGGTTGTTTCTGGCTGGGTCTATTATTTGGGTGTGACTGAGTGTATTATTTGGGTGTGGCTGGTTGTATTATTTTGGTGTGGCTGGTTGTTTCTGGCTGAGTGTATTATTTGGGTTTGGCTGGGTGTATTATTTGTGTGTGGCTGGGTGTTTGTGGCTGTGTCCATTTGAATGTGGCTGTGTGTATTATTTGGGTGTGACTGGCTGTATTATTTGGTTGTATTATTTGGGTGTGGCTGGGTGTATTATTTGTGTGTGGCTGGGTGTATTATTTGGGTGTGGCTGGGTGTATTGTTGGAGTTTGGTTGGGTGTATTATTTGGGTGTGGCTGGGTGTATTATTTGAGTGTGTCTGTGTGTATTATTTGGGTGTGGCTGGGTGTATTATTTGAGTTTGGTCGGGTGTATTATTTGGGTGTGGCTGGGTGTATTATTTGAATGTGGCTGGGTGTATTATTTGGGTGTGGCTGGGTGTATTATTTGGGTGTGACTGGGTGTTTGTGACTTGGTTTATTATTTGAGTGTAACTGGGTGTTTGTGACTGGGCTTATTATTTGAGTGTGTCTGGGTGCATTATTTGGGTTTTGCTGGTTGTTTGTGGCTAGTTGTATTATTTTGGTGTGGCTGGGTGTATTATTTGAGTGTGGCTTTGTGTATTATTTCGGTGTGGCTGGGTGTATTATTTTGATGTGGCTGAGTGTATTATTGTGGTGTGGCTGGGTGTATTATTTGGTTTTATTATTTGGTGTGGCTGGGTGTTTGAGGCTGCGTGTATTATTTGGGTGTGGCTGGGTGTATTATTTGGGTGTGGCTAGGTGTATTATTTGGGTGTGGCTGGGTGTATTATTTTGATGTGACTGGGTGTATTATTTGGGTGTGTCTGGGTGTATTATTTGGGTGTGGCTGGGTTTATTATTTGGTTTTATTATTTGGTGTGGCTGGGTGTTTGAGGCTGGGTGTATTATTTGGGTGTTACTGGGTGTATTATTTGGGTGTGACTGGGTGTATTATTTGGGTGTGTCTGGGTGTATTATTTGGTTGTGGCTGGGTGTATTATTCTGGTGTGGCTGGGTGTATTATTTGGGTGTGGCTGGGTGTTTGTGACTCGGTTTATTATTTGGGTGTAACTGGGTGTATTTTTTGGGTGTGGCTGGGCGTATTATTTGGGTGTGGCTCGGTTTATTATTTGGATGTGACTGGGTGTATTTTTTGGGTGTGGCTGGGTGTATAATTTTGGTGTGGCTGGGTGTATTATTTGGGTGTGGCTGGGTGTATTATTTGGGTGTGGCTGGGTGTATTATTTGGGTGTGGCTGGGTGTATTATTTGGGTGTGACTGGGTGTTTGTGACTGGGTGTATTATTTTTGTGTGGCTGGGTGTTTGTGACTGGGCTTATTATTTGAGTGTGTCTGGGTGCATTATTTGGGTTTTGCTGGTTGTTTGTGGCTAGTTGTATTATCTGGGTGTGACTGGGTTTATTATTTGGTTCTATTATTTGGATGTGGCTCGTTGTTTGTGGCTGGGTGTATTATTTGGGTGTGGCTGGGTGTATTATTTGAGTGTGGCTGTGTGTATTATTTGGGTGTGGCTGGTTGTATTATTTTGATGTGGCTGGATGTATTATTGTGGTGTGGCTGGGTGTATTATTTGGTTTTATTATTTGGTGTGGCTGGGTGTTTGAGGCTGGGTGTATTATTTGGGTGTGGCTGGGTGTATTATTTGGGTGTTACTGGGTGTATTATTTGGGTGTGGCTGGGTGTATTATTCTGGTGTGGCTGGGTGTATTATTTGAGTGTGGCTGGGTGTTTGTGACTGGGTTTATTATTTGGGTGTAACTGGGTGTATTTTTTGGGTGTGGCTGGGTGTATTATTTGGGTGTGGCTGGGTGTATTATTCTGGTGTGGCTGGGTGTATTATTTGGGTGTGGCTGGGTGTTTGTGACTGGGTTTATTATTTGTGTGTAACTGGGTGTATTTTTTGGGTGTGGCTGGGCGTATAATTTGCGTGTGGCTGGGTTTATTATTTGGATGTGACTGGGTGTATTTTTTGGTTGTGGCTGGGTGTATAATTTGGGTGTGGCTGGGTGTATTATTTGGGTGTGGCTGGGTGTATTATTTGGGTGTGGCTGGGTGTATTATTTGGGTGTGGCTGGGTGTATTATTTGGGTGTGACAGGGTGTTTGTGACTGGGTGTATTATTTTTGTGTGGCTGGGTGTTTGTGACTGGGTTTATTATTTGGGTGTAACTGGGTGTATTTTTTGGGTGTGGCTGGGTGTATTATTTGGGTGTGGCTGGGTGTATTATTCTGGTGTTGGCTGGGTGTATTATTTGGGTGTGGCTGGGTGTTTGTGACTGGGTTTATTATTTGTGTGTAACTGGGTGTATTTTTTGAGTGTGGCTGGGCGTATAATTTGCGTGTGGCTGGGTTTATTATTTGGATGTGACTGGGTGTATTTTTTGGTTGTGGCTGGGTGTATAATTTGGGTGTGGCTGGGTGTATTATTTGGGTGTGGCTGCGTGTATTATTTGGGTGTGGCTGGGTGTATTATTTGGGTGTGACAGGGTGTTTGTGACTGGGTGTATTATTTTTGTGTGGCTGGGTGTTTGTGACTGGGCTTATTATTTGAGTGTGTCTGGGTGCATTATTTGGGTTTTGCTGGTTGTTTGTGGCTAGTTGTATTATCTGGGTGTGACTGGGTTTATTATCTGGTTCTATTATTTGGATGTGGCTGGTTGTTTGTGGCTGGGTGTATTATTTGGGTGTGGCTGGGTGTATTATTTTGGGTGTGACTGGGTGTATTATTTGGGTGTGGGTGGGTGTATTATTTGGGTGTGACTGGATGTATTTTTTGGGTGTGGCTGGGTGTATTATTTGCGTGTGGCTGGGTGTATTATTTGGGTGTGGCTGGGTGTATTATTTGGGTGTGGCTGGGTTTAATATTTGGGTGTGACTGGGTGTTTGTGACTGGGAGTATTATTTGTGTGTGGCTGGGTGTTTGTGACTGTGCTTATTATTTGAGCGTGTCTGGGTGCATTATTTGGGTTTTGCTGGTTGTTTGTGGCTAGTAGTTTTATTTGGGTGTGGCTGGGTGTATTATTCTGGTGTGGCTGGTTGTTTCTGGCTGGGTCTATTATTTGGGTGTGACTGAGTGTATTATTTGGGTGTGGCTGGTTGTATTATTTTGGTGTGGCTGGTTGTTTCTGGCTGAGTGTATTATTTGGGTGTGGCTGGGTGTATTATTTGTGTGTGGCTGGGTGTTTGTGGCTGTGTCCATTTGAATGTGGCTGTGTGTATTATTTGGGTGTGACTGGCTGTATTATTTGGTTGTATTATTTGGGTGTGGCTGGGTGTATTATTTGTGTGTGGCTGGGTGTATTATTTGGTTGTGGCTGGGTGTATTATTTGAGTGTGTCTGTGTGTATTATTTGGGTGTGGCTGGGTGTATTATTTGAGTTTGGTCGGGTGTATTATTTGGGTGTGGCTGGGTGTATTATTTGAATGTGGCTGGGTGTATTATTTGGGTGTGGCTGGGTGTATTATTTGGGTGTGACTGGGTGTTTGTGACTTGGTTTATTATTTGAGCGTAACTGGGTGTTTGTGACTGGGCTTATTATTTGAGTGTGTCTGGGTGCATTATTTGGGTTTTGCTGGTTGTTTGTGGCTAGTTGTATTATCTGGGTGTGGCTGGGTGTATTATTTGAGTGTGGCTGTGTGTATTATTTCGGTGTGGCTGGGTGTATTATTTTGATGTGGCTGAGTGTATTATTGTGGTGTGGCTGGGTGTATTATTTTGATGTGGCTGAGTGTATTATTGTGGTGTGGCTGGGTGTATTATTTGGTTTTATTATTTGGTGTGGCTGGGTGTTTGAGGCTGGGTGTATTATTTGGGTGTGGCTGGGTGTATTATTTGGGTGTGGCTGGGTGTATTATTTGGGTGTGACTGGGTGTTTGTGACTGGGTGTATTATTTTTGTGTGGCTGGGTGTTTGTGACTGGGCTTATTATTTGAGTGTGTCTGGGTGCATTATTTGGGTTTTGCTGGTTGTTTGTGGCTAGTTGTATTATCTGGGTGTGACTGGGTTTATTATTTGGTTCTATTATTTGGATGTGGCTCGTTGTTTGTGGCTGGGTGTATTATTTGGGTGTGGCTGGGTGTATTATTTGAGTGTGGCTGTGTGTATTATTTGGGTGTGGCTGGTTGTATTATTTTGATGTGGCTGGGTGTATTATTGTGGTGTGGCTGGGTGTATTATTTGGTTTTATTATTTGGTGTGGCTGGGTGTTTGAGGCTGGGTGTATTATTTGGGTGTGGCTGGGTGTATTATTTGGGTGTGGCTAGGTGTATTATTTGGGTGTGGCTGGGTGTATTATTCTGGTGTGGCTGGGTGTATTATTTGAGTGTGGCTGGGTGTTTGTGACTGGGTTTATTATTTGGGTGTAACTGGGTGTATTTTTTGGGTGTGGCTGGGTGTATTATTTGGGTGTGGCTGTGTGTATTATTCTGGTGTGGCTGGGTGTATTATTTGGGTGTGGCTGGGTGTTTGTGACTGGGTTTATTATTTGGGTGTAACTGGGTGTATTTTTTGGGTGTGGCTGGGCGTATTATTTGGGTGTGGCTGGGTTTATTATTTGGATGTGACTGGGTGTATTTTTTGGGTGTGGCTGGGTGTATAATTTGGGTGTGGCTGGGTGTATTATTTGGGTGTGGCTGGGTGTATTATTTGGGTGTGGCTGGGTGTATTATTTGGGTGTGGCTGGGTGTATTATTTGGGTGTGGCTGGGTGTATTATTCTGGTGTGGCTGGGTGTATTATTTGAGTGTGGCTGGGTGTTTGTGACTGGGTTTATTATTTGGGTGTAACTGGGTGTATTTTTTGGGTGTGGCTGGGTGTATTATTTGGGTGTGGCTGGGTGTATTATTCTGGTGTGGCTGGGTGTATTATTTGGGTGTGGCTGGGTGTTTGTGACTGGGTTTATTATTTGTGTGTAACTGGGTGTATTTTTTGGGTGTGGCTGGGCGTATAATTTGCGTGTGGCTGGGTTTATTATTTGGATGTGACTGGGTGTATTTTTTGGTTGTGGCTGGGTGTATAATTTGGGTGTGGCTGGGTGTATTATTTGGGTGTGGCTGGGTGTATTATTTGGGTGTGGCTGGGTGTATTATTTGGGTGTGGCTGGGTGTATTATTTGGGTGTGACAGGGTGTTTGTGACTGGGTGTATTATTTTTGTGTGGCTGGGTGTTTGTGACTGGGTTTATTATTTGGGTGTAACTGGGTGTATTTTTTGGGTGTGGCTGGGTGTATTATTTGGGTGTGGCTGGGTGTATTATTCTGGTGTTGGCTGGGTGTATTATTTGGGTGTGGCTGGGTGTTTGTGACTGGGTTTATTATTTGTGTGTAACTGGGTGTATTTTTTGAGTGTGGCTGGGCGTATAATTTGCGTGTGGCTGGGTTTATTATTTGGATGTGACTGGGTGTATTTTTTGGTTGTGGCTGGGTGTATAATTTGGGTGTGGCTGGGTGTATTATTTGGGTGTGGCTGCGTGTATTATTTGGGTGTGGCTGGGTGTATTATTTGGGTGTGACAGGGTGTTTGTGACTGGGTGTATTATTTTTGTGTGGCTGGGTGTTTGTGACTGGGCTTATTATTTGAGTGTGTCTGGGTGCATTATTTGGGTTTTGCTGGTTGTTTGTGGCTAGTTGTATTATCTGGGTGTGACTGGGTTTATTATCTGGTTCTATTATTTGGATGTGGCTGGTTGTTTGTGGCTGGGTGTATTATTTGGGTGTGGCTGGGTGTATTATTTTGGGTGTGACTGGGTGTATTATTTGGGTGTGGGTGGGTGTATTATTTGGGTGTGACTGGATGTATTTTTTGGGTGTGGCTGGGTGTATTATTTGCGTGTGGCTGGGTGTATTATTTGGGTGTGGCTGGGTGTATTATTTGGGTGTGGCTGGGTTTAATATTTGGGTGTGACTGGGTGTTTGTGACTGGGAGTATTATTTGTGTGTGGCTGGGTGTTTGTGACTGTGCTTATTATTTGAGCGTGTCTGGGTGCATTATTTGGGTTTTGCTGGTTGTTTGTGGCTAGTAGTTTTATTTGGGTGTGGCTGGGTGTATTATTCTGGTGTGGCTGGTTGTTTCTGGCTGGGTCTATTATTTGGGTGTGACTGAGTGTATTATTTGGGTGTGGCTGGTTGTATTATTTTGGTGTGGCTGGTTGTTTCTGGCTGAGTGTATTATTTGGGTGTGGCTGGGTGTATTATTTGTGTGTGGCTGGGTGTTTGAGGCTGTGTCCATTTGAATGTGGCTGTGTGTATTATTTGGGTGTGACTGGCTGTATTATTTGGTTGTATTATTTGGGTGTGGCTGGGTGTATTATTTGTGTGTGGCTGGGTGTATTATTTGGTTGTGGCTGGGTGTATTATTTGAGTGTGTCTGTGTGTATTATTTGGGTGTGGCTGGGTGTATTATTTGAGTTTGGTCGGGTGTATTATTTGGGTGTGGCTGGGTGTATTATTTGAATGTGGCTGGGTGTATTATTTGGGTGTGGCTGGGTGTATTATTTGGGTGTGACTGGGTGTTTGTGACTTGGTTTATTATTTGAGCGTAACTGGGTGTTTGTGACTGGGCTTATTATTTGAGTGTGTCTGGGTGCATTATTTGGGTTTTGCTGGTTGTTTGTGGCTAGTTGTATTATCTGGGTGTGGCTGGGTGTATTATTTGAGTGTGGCTGTGTGTATTATTTCGGTGTGGCTGGGTGTATTATTTTGATGTGGCTGAGTGTATTATTGTGGTGTGGCTGGGTGTATTATTTTGATGTGGCTGAGTGTATTATTGTGGTGTGGC
This sequence comes from Isurus oxyrinchus, assembly GCA_026770705.1. Lineage (NCBI taxonomy): Eukaryota > Metazoa > Chordata > Chondrichthyes > Lamniformes > Lamnidae > Isurus > Isurus oxyrinchus. The sequence goes on along the minus strand of JANJGN010003442.1, from coordinate 27,249 downwards.
TGGGTGTATTATTTGGTTTTATTATTTGGTGTGGCTGGGTGTTTGAGGCTGGGTGTATTATTTGGGTGTGGCTGGGTGTATTATTTGGGTGTGGCTGGGTGTATTATTTGGGTGTGACTGGGTGTTTGTGACTGGGTGTATTATTTTTGTGTGGCTGGGTGTTTGTGACTGGGCTTATTATTTGAGTGTGTCTGGGTGCATTATTTGGGTTTTGCTGGTTGTTTGTGGCTAGTTGTATTATCTGGGTGTGACTGGGTTTATTATTTGGTTCTATTATTTGGATGTGGCTCGTTGTTTGTGGCTGGGTGTATTATTTGGGTGTGGCTGGGTGTATTATTTGAGTGTGGCTGTGTGTATTATTTGGGTGTGGCTGGTTGTATTATTTTGATGTGGCTGGGTGTATTATTGTGGTGTGGCTGGGTGTATTATTTGGTTTTATTATTTGGTGTGGCTGGGTGTTTGAGGCTGGGTGTATTATTTGGGTGTGGCTGGGTGTATTATTTGGGTGTGGCTAGGTGTATTATTTGGGTGTGGCTGGGTGTATTATTCTGGTGTGGCTGGGTGTATTATTTGAGTGTGGCTGGGTGTTTGTGACTGGGTTTATTATTTGGGTGTAACTGGGTGTATTTTTTGGGTGTGGCTGGGTGTATTATTTGGGTGTGGCTGGGTGTATTATTCTGGTGTGGCTGGGTGTATTATTTGGGTGTGGCTGGGTGTTTGTGACTGGGTTTATTATTTGGGTGTAACTGGGTGTATTTTCTGGGTGTGGCTGGGCGTATTATTTGGGTGTGGCTGGGTTTATTATTTGGATGTGACTGGGTGTATTTTTTGGGTGTGGCTGGGTGTATAATTTGGGTGTGGCTGGGTGTATTATTTGGGTGTGGCTGGGTGTATTATTTGGGTGTGGCTGGGTGTATTATTTGGGTGTGGCTGGGTGTTTGTGACTGGGTTTATTATTTGTGTGTAACTGGGTGTATTTTTTGAGTGTGGCTGGGCGTATAATTTGCGTGTGGCTGGGTTTATTATTTGGATGTGACTGGGTGTATTTTTTGGTTGTGGCTGGGTGTATAATTTGGGTGTGGCTGGGTGTATTATTTGGGTGTGGCTGCGTGTATTATTTGGGTGTGGCTGGGTGTATTATTTGGGTGTGACAGGGTGTTTGTGACTGGGTGTATTATTTTTGTGTGGCTGGGTGTTTGTGACTGGGCTTATTATTTGAGTGTGTCTGGGTGCATTATTTGGGTTTTGCTGGTTGTTTGTGGCTAGTTGTATTATCTGGGTGTGACTGGGTTTATTATCTGGTTCTATTATTTGGATGTGGCTGGTTGTTTGTGGCTGGGTGTATTATTTGGGTGTGGCTGGGTGTATTATTTTGGGTGTGACTGGGTGTATTATTTGGGTGTGGGTGGGTGTATTATTTGGGTGTGACTGGATGTATTTTTTGGGTGTGGCTGGGTGTATTATTTGCGTGTGGCTGGGTGTATTATTTGGGTGTGGCTGGGTGTATTATTTGGGTGTGGCTGGGTTTAATATTTGGGTGTGACTGGGTGTTTGTGACTGGGAGTATTATTTGTGTGTGGCTGGGTGTTTGTGACTGTGCTTATTATTTGAGCGTGTCTGGGTGCATTATTTGGGTTTTGCTGGTTGTTTGTGGCTAGTAGTTTTATTTGGGTGTGGCTGGGTGTATTATTCTGGTGTGGCTGGTTGTTTCTGGCTGGGTCTATTATTTGGGTGTGACTGAGTGTATTATTTGGGTGTGGCTGGTTGTATTATTTTGGTGTGGCTGGTTGTTTCTGGCTGAGTGTATTATTTGGGTGTGGCTGGGTGTATTATTTGTGTGTGGCTGGGTGTTTGTGGCTGTGTCCATTTGAATGTGGCTGTGTGTATTATTTGGGTGTGACTGGCTGTATTATTTGGTTGTATTATTTGGGTGTGGCTGGGTGTATTATTTGTGTGTGGCTGGGTGTATTATTTGGTTGTGGCTGGGTGTATTATTTGAGTGTGTCTGTGTGTATTATTTGGGTGTGGCTGGGTGTATTATTTGAGTTTTGTCGGGTGTATTATTTGGGTGTGGCTGGGTGTATTATTTGAATGTGGCTGGGTGTATTATTTGGGTGTGGCTGGGTGTATTATTTGGGTGTGACTGGGTGTTTGTGACTTGGTTTATTATTTGAGCGTAACTGGGTGTTTGTGACTGGGCTTATTATTTGAGTGTGTCTGGGTGCATTATTTGGGTTTTGCTGGTTGTTTGTGGCTAGTTGTATTATCTGGGTGTGGCTGGGTGTATTATTTGAGTGTGGCTGTGTGTATTATTTCGGTGTGGCTGGGTGTATTATTTTGATGTGGCTGAGTGTATTATTGTGGTGTGGCTGGGTGTATTATTTTGATGTGGCTGAGTGTATTATTGTGGTGTGGCTGGGTGTATTATTTGGTTTTATTATTTGGTGTGGCTGGGTGTTTGAGGCTGGGTGTATTATTTGGGTGTGGCTGGGTGTATTATTTGGGTGTGGCTGGGTGTATTATTTGGGTGTGACTGGGTGTTTGTGACTGGGTGTATTATTTTTGTGTGGCTGGGTGTTTGTGACTGGGCTTATTATTTGAGTGTGTCTGGGTGCATTATTTGTGTTTTGCTGGTTGTTTGTGGCTAGTTGTATTATCTGGGTGTGACTGGGTTTATTATTTGGTTCTATTATTTGGATGTGGCTCGTTGTTTGTGGCTGGGTGTATTATTTGGGTGTGGCTGGGTGTATTATTTGAGTGTGGCTGTGTGTATTATTTGGGTGTGGCTGGTTGTATTATTTTGATGTGGCTGGGTGTATTATTGTGGTGTGGCTGGGTGTATTATTTGGTTTTATTATTTGGTGTGGCTGGGTGTTTGAGGCTGGGTGTATTATTTGGGTGTGGCTGGGTGTATTATTTGGGTGTGGCTAGGTGTATTATTTGGGTGTGGCTGGGTGTATTATTCTGGTGTGGCTGGGTGTATTATTTGAGTGTGGCTGGGTGTTTGTGACTGGGTTTATTATTTGGGTGTAACTGGGTGTATTTTTTGGGTGTGGCTGGGTGTATTATTTGGGTGTGGCTGGGTGTATTATTCTGGTGTGGCTGGGTGTATTATTTGGGTGTGGCTGGGTGTTTGTGACTGGGTTTATTATTTGGGTGTAACTGGGTGTATTTTTTGGGTGTGGCTGGGCGTATTATTTGGGTGTGGCTGGGTTTATTATTTGGATGTGACTGGGTGTATTTTTTGGGTGTGGCTGGGTGTATAATTTGGGTGTGGCTGGGTGTATTATTTGGGTGTGGCTGGGTGTATTATTTGGGTGTGGCTGGGTGTATTATTTGGGTGTGGCTGGGTGTATTATTTGGGTGTGACAGGGTGTTTGTGACTGGGTGTATTATTTTTGTGTGGCTGGGTGTTTGTGACTGGGCTTATTATTTGAGTGTGTCTGGGTGCATTATTTGGGTTTTGCTGGTTGTTTGTGGCTCGTTGTATTATCTGGGTGTGACTGGGTTTATTATTTGGTTCTATTATTTGGATGTGGCTGGTTGTTTGTGGCTGGGTGTATTATTTGGGCGTGGCTGGGTGTATTATTTTGGGTGTGACTGGGTGTATTATTTGGGTGTGGGTGGGTGTATTATTTGGGTGTGACTGGATGTATTTTTTGGGTGTGGCTGGGTGTATTATTTGCGTGTGGCTGGGTGTATTATTTGGGTGTGGCTGGGTGTATTATTTGGGTGTGGCTGGGTTTAATATTTGGGTGTGACTGGGTGTTTGTGACTGGGAGTATTATTTGTGTGTGGCTGGGTGTTTGTGACTGTGCTTATTATTTGAGCGTGTCTGGGTGCATTATTTGGGTTTTGCTGGTTGTTTGTGGCTAGTAGTTTTATTTGGGTGTGGCTGGGTGTATTATTCTGGTGTGGCTGGTTGTTTCTGGCTGGGTCCATTATTTGGGTGTGACTGAGTGTATTATTTGGGTGTGGCTGGTTGTATTATTTTGGTGTGGCTGGTTGTTTCTGGCTGAGTGTATTATTTGGGTGTGGCTGGGTGTATTATTTGTGTGTGGCTGGGTGTTTGTGGCTGTGTCCATTTGAATGTGGCTGTGTGTATTATTTGGGTGTGACTGGCTGTATTATTTGGTTGTATTATTTGGGTGTGGCTGGGTGTATTATTTGTGTGTGGCTGGGTGTATTATTTGGTTGTGGCTGGGTGTATTATTTGAGTGTGTCTGTGTGTATTATTTGGGTGTGGCTGGGTGTATTATTTGAGTTTGGTCGGGTGTATTATTTGGGTGTGGCTGGGTGTATTATTTGAATGTGGCTGGGTGTATTATTTGGGTGTGGCTGGGTGTATTATTTGGGTGTGACTGGGTGTTTGTGACTTGGTTTATTATTTGAGTGTAACTGGGTGTTTGAGACTGGGCTTATTATTTGAGTGTGTCTGGGTGCATTATTTGGGTTTTGCTGGTTGTTTGTGGCTAGTTGTATTATCTGGGTGTGGCTGGGTGTATTATTTGAGTGTGGCTGTGTGTATTATTTCGGTGTGGCTGGGTGTATTATTTTGATGTGGCTGAGTGTATTATTGTGGTGTGGCTGGGTGTATTATTTGGTTTTATTATTTGGTGTGGCTGGGTGTTTGAGGCTGGGTGTATTATTTGGGTGTGGCTGGGTGTATTATTTGGGTGTGGCTAGGTGTATTATTTGGGTGTGGCTGGGTGTATTATTTTGATGTGGCTGGGTGTATTATTGTGGTGTGGCTGGGTGTATTATTTGGTTTTATTATTTGGTGTGGCTGGGTGCTTGAGGCTGGGTGTATTATTTGGGTGTGGCTGGGTGTATTATTTGTGTGTTACTGGGTGTATTATTTGGGTGTGACTGGGTGTATTATTTGGGTGTGTCTGGGTGTATTATTTGGGTGTGGCTGTGTGTATTATTTGGGTGTGACTGGGTGTTTGTGACTTGGTTTATTATTTGAGTGTAACTGGGTGTTTGTGACTGGGCTTATTATTTGAGTGTGTCTGGGTGCATTATTTGGGTTTTGCTGGTTGTTTGTGGCTAGTTGTATTATTTGGGTGTGGCTGGGTGTATTATTTGAGTATGGCTGTGTGTATTATTTCGGTGTGGCTGGGTGTATTATTTTGATGTGGCTGTGTGTATTATTGTGGTGTGGCTGGGTGTATTATTTGGTTTTATTATTTGGTGTGGCTGGGTGTTTGAGGCTGGGTGTTTTATTTGGGTGTGGCTGGGTGTATTATTTGGGTGTGGCTAGGTGTATTATTTGGGTGTGGCTGGGTGTATTATTTTGATGTGGCTGGGTGTATTATTGTGGTGTGGCTGGGTGTATTATTTGGTTTTATTATTTGGTGTGGCTGGGTGTTTGAGGCTGGGTGTATTATTTGGGTGTGGCTGGGTGTATTATTTGGGTGTTACTGGGTATATTATTTGGGTGTGACTGGGTGTATTATTTGGGTGTGTCTGGGTGTATTATTTGGGTGTGGCTGGGTGTATTATTCTGGTGTGGCTGGGTGTATTATTTGGGTGTGGCTGGGTGATTGTGACTGGGTTTATTATTTGGGTGTAACTGGGTGTATTTTTTGGGTGTGGCTGGGTGTATTATTTGGGTGTGGCTGGGTTTATTATTTGGATGTGACTGGGTGTATTTTTTGGGTGTGGCTGGGTGTATAATTTGGGTGTGGCTGGGTGTATTATTTGGGTGTGGCTGGGTGTATTATTTGGGTGTGGCTGGGTGTATTATTTGGGTGTGGCTGGGTGTATTATTTGGGTGTGGCTGGGTGTATTATTTGGGTGTGGCTGGGTTTAATATTTGGGTGTGACTGGGTGTTTGTGACTGGGTGTATTATTTGTGTGTGGCTGGGTGTTTGTGACTGTGCTTATTATTTGAGTGTGTCTGGGTGCATTATTTGGGTTTTGCTGGTTGTTTGTGGCTAGTAGTTTTATTTGGGTGTGGCTGGGTGTATTATTCTGGTGTGGCTGGTTGTTTCTGGCTGGGTCTATTATTTGGGTGTGACTGAGTGTATTATTTGGGTGTGGCTGGTTGTATTATTTTGGTGTGGCTGGTTGTTTCTGGCTGAGTGTATTATTTGGGTGTGGCTGGGTGTATTATTTGTGTGTGGCTGGGTGTTTGTGGCTGTGTCCATTTGAATGTGGCTGTGTGTATTATTTGGGTGTGACTGGCTGTATTATTTGGTTGTATTATTTGGGTGTGGCTGGGTGTATTATTTGTGTGTGGCTGGCTGTATTATTTGGGAGTGGCTGGGTGTATTGTTTGAGTTTGGTTGGGTGTATTATTTGGGTGTGGCTGGGTGTATTATTTGAGTGTGTCTGTGTGTATTATTTGGGTGTGGCTGGGTGTATTATTTGAGTTTGGTCGGGTGTATTATTTGGGTGTGGCTGGGTGTATTATTTGAATGTGGCTGGGTGTATTATTTGGGTGTGGCTGGGTGTATTATTTGGGTGTGACTGGGTGTTTGTGACTTGGTTTATTATTTGAGTGTAACTGGGTGTTTGTGACTGGGCTTATTATTTGAGTGTGTCTGGGTGCATTATTTGGGTTTTGCTGGTTGTTTGTGGCTAGTTGTATTATTTGGGTGTGGCTGGGTGTATTATTTGAGTGTGGCTGTGTGTATTATTTCGGTGTGGCTGGGTGTATTATTTTGATGTGGCTGAGTGTATTATTGTGGTGTGGCTGGGTGTATTATTTGGTTTTATTATTTGGTGTGGCTGGGTGTTTGAGGCTGGGTGTATTATTTGGGTGTGGCTGGGTGTATTATTTGGGTGTGGCTAGGTGTATTATTTGGGTGTGGCTGGGTGTATTATTTTGATGTGGCTGGGTGTATTATTGTGGTGTGGCTGGGTGTATTATTTGGTTTTATTATTTGGTGTGGCTGGGTGTTTGAGGCTGGGTGTATTGTTTGGGTGTGGCTGGGTGTATTATTTGTGTGTTACTGGGTGTATTATTTGGGTGTGACTGGGTGTATTATTTGGGTGTGTCTGGGTGTATTATTTGAGTGTGGCTGGGTGTATTATTCTGGTGTGGCTGGGTGTATTATTTGGGTGTGGCTGGGTGTTTGTGTCTGGGTTTATTATTTGGGTGTAACTGGGTGTATTTTTTGGGTGTGGCTGGGCGTATAATTTGGGTGTGGCTGGGTTTATTATTTGGATGTGACTGGGTGTATTTTTTGGGTGTGGCTGGGTGTATAATTTGGGTGTGGCTGGGTGTATTATTTGGGTGTGGCTGGGTGTATTATTTGGGTCTGGCTGGGTGCATTATTTGGGTGTGACTGGGTGTTTGTGACTGGGTGTGGCTGGGTGTATTATTTTGGGTGTGAATGGGTGTATTATTTGGGTGTGGTTGGGTGTATTATTTGGGTGTGACTGGATGTATTTTTTGGGTGTGGCTGGGTGTATTATTTGGGTGTGGCTGGGTGTATTATTTGGTTGTGGCTGGGTGTATTATTTGGGTGTGGCTGGGTTTAATATTTGGGTGTGACTGGGTGTTTGAGACTGGGTGTATTATTTGTGTGTGGCTGGGTGTTTGTGACTGTGCTTATTATTTGAGTGTGTCTGGGTGCATTATTTGGGTTTTGCTGGTTGTTTGTGGCTAGTAGTTTTATTTGGGTGTGGCTGGGTGTATTATTCTGGTGTGGCTGGTTGTTTCTGGCTGGGTCTATTATTTGGGTGTGACTGAGTGTATTATTTGGGTGTGGCTGATTGTATTATTTTGGTGTGGCTGGTTGTTTCTGGCTGGGTGTATTATTTGGGTATGGCTGGGTGTATTATTTGGGTGTGGCTGGGTGTTTGTGGCTGTGTCCATTTGAATGTGGCTGTGTGTATTATTTGGCTGTGACTGGGTGTATTATTTGGGTGTGACTGGGTGTATTATTTGGGTGTGGCTGGGTGTATTATTTGGGTGTGGCTCGGTGTATTATTTTGATGTGGCTGGGTGTATTGTTGTGGTGTGGCTGGGTGTATTATTTGGTTGTATTATTTGGTGTGGCTGAGTGTTTGTGGCTGGGTGTATTATTTGGGTGTGGCTGGGTGTATTATTTGGGTGTGTCTGGGTGTATTATTTGGGTGTGACTGGGTGTATTATTTGGGTGTGACTGGGTGTTTGTGACTTGGTTTATTATTTGAGTGTGACTGGGTGTTTGTGACTGGGTGTATTAGTTGTGTGTGGCTGGGTGTTTGTGACTGGGCTTATTATTTGAGTGTCTCTGGGTGCATTATTTGGGTTTTGCTGGTTGTTTGTGGCTAGTTGTTTTATTTGGGTGTGACTGGGTGTATTATTTGCGTGTGGCTGGGTGTTTCTGGCTGGGTGTATTATTTGTGTCTGGCTGGGTGTTTGTGGCTGTGTGTATTTGAACGTGGCTGTGTGTATTATTTGGGTGTGACTGGGTGTATTATTTGGTTGTATTATTTGGATGTGGCTGGGTGTTTGTGGCTGGGTGTATTATTTGGGTGTGGCTGGGTGTATTATTTGGTTGTATTATTTGGTGTGGCTGGGTGATTGTGGCTGGGTGTATTATTTGGGTGTGGTGGGTGTATTATTTGGGTGTGGCTGTGTTTATTATTTGGGTGTGACTGGGTGTATTATTTGGGTGTGACTGGGTGTTTGTGACTTGGTTTATTATTTGAGTGTGACTGGGTGTTTGTGACTGGGTGTATTAGTTGTGTGTGGCTGGGTGTTTGTGACTGGGCTTATTATTTGAGTGTGTCTGGGTGCATTATTTGGGTTTTGCTGGTTGTTTGTGGCTAGTTGTATTATCTGGGTGTGACTGGGTTTATTATTTGGTTCTATTATTTGGATGTGGCTGGTTGTTTGTGGCTGTGTGTATTATTTGGGTGTGGCTGGGTGTATTATTTGGGTGTGGCTGGGTGTATTATTTTGGTGTGGCTGGGTGTTTGTGCCTGGGTGTATTATTTGGGTGTGGCTGGGTGCATTATTTGGGTTGACTCGGTGTATTATTTGGGTGTGACTGCGTGTATTATTTGGGTGTGGCTCGGTGTGTTATTTGGTTTTATCAATTGGGTGTGGCTGGGTGTTTGTGACTGGGTTTACTATTTGGGTGTGACTGGGTGTATTATTTGGGTGTGGCTGCGTGTATTATTTGGGTGTGGCTGGGTGTATTATTTGTGTGTGGCTGGGTGTATTATTTGGGTGTGGCTGGGTGTATTGTTTTAGTTTGGTTGGGTGTATTATTTGGGTGTGGCTGGGTGTATTATTTGAGTGTGTCTGTGTGTATTATTTGGGTGTGGCTGGTTGTATTATTTGAGTTTGGTCGGGTGTATTATTTGGGTGTGGCTGGGTGTATTTTTTGAATGTGGCTGGGTGTATTGTTTGGGTGTGGCTGGGTGTATTATTTTGCTGTGGCTGGGTGTATTATTGTGGTGTGGCTTGGTGTATTATTTTAGTTTGGTTGGTTGTATTATTTGGGCGTATTATTTGGGTGTGGCTGCGTGTATTAAATGGGTGTGACTGGGTATATTATTTGGATGTGGCTGTGTGTTTGTGCCTGGGTGTATTATATGGGTGTGACTGGGTGTATTATTTGGATGTGGCTGTGTGTTTGTGCCTAGGTGTATTATTTGGGTGTGGCTGGGTGTATTATTTGGGTGTGGCTCGGTGTATTATTTGGTTTTATCAATTGGGTTTGGCTGGGTGTTTGTGACTGGGTTTATTTTTTGGGTGTGACTGGGTGTATTATTAGGGTGTGACTGGGTGTATTATTTGGGTGTGGCTGCGTGTATTATTTGCCTGTATTATTTGGGTGTGGCTGGGTGTTTGTGGCAGGGTGTATTATTTGGGTGTGGCTGGGAGTATTATTTGGGTCTGACTGGGTGTATTATTTGGGTGTGGCTGGGTGTATTATTTGTGTGTGACTGGTTGTATTTTTTGGGTGTGGCTGGGTGTATTATTTGGGTGTGGCTGGGTTTATTATTTGGGTGTGGCTGGGTGTATTATTTTGATGTGGCTGGATGTATTATTGTGGTGTGGCTGGGTGTATTATGTGGGTGTGACTGGGTGTATTATTTGGGTGTGGCTGGGTGTATTTTTTGGGTTGACTGGGTGTATTATTTGGGTGTGGCTGTGTGTATTATTTGGGTGTGACTGGGTGTATTATTTGGGTGTGACTGGGTGTTTGTGACTTGGTTTATTATTTGAGTGTGACTGGGTGTTTGTGACTGGGTGTATTATTTGTGTGTGTCTGGGTGTTTGTGACTGGGCTTATTATTTGAGTGTGTCTGGGTGCATTATTTGGGTTTTGCTGGCTGTTTGTGGCTAGTTGTTTTATTTGGGTGTGACTGGGTGTATTATTTGCGTGTGGCTGGGTGTTTCTGGCTGGGTGTATTATTTGGGTCTGGCTGGGTGTATTATTTGGGTGTGGCTGGGTGTTTGTGGCTGTGTGTATTTGAATGTGGCTGTGTGTATTATTTGGGTGTGACTGGGTGTATTATGTGGTTGTATTATTTGGATGTGGCTGGGTGTATTATTTGGGTGTGGCTAGGTGTATTATTTGGGTGTGGCTGGGTGTATTATTGTGGTGTGGCTGGGTGTATTATTTGGTTGTATTATTTGGTGTGGCTGGGTGATTGTGGCTGGGTGTATTATTTGGGTGTGGCTGGGTGTATTATTTGGGTGTGACTGGGTTTATTATTTGGGTGTGACTGGGTGTATTATTTTGGTGTGTCTGAGTGTATTATTTGGGTGTGGCTGGGTGTATTATTTTGGTGTGGCTGGGTGTTTGTGCCTGGGTGTATTATTTGGGTGTGGCTGGGTGCATTATTTGGGTTGACTGGGTGTATTATTTGGGTGTTGCTGGGTGTATTATTTGGGTGCGGCTGGGTTTATTATTTGTGTGTGGCTGTGTATTATTTGGGTGTGGCTGCGTGTTTGTGGCTGTGTGTATTTGAATGAGGTTGTGTGTATTATTTGGGTGTGACTGGGTGTATTATTTGGTTGTATTATTTGGATGTGCCAGGGTGTTTGTGGCTGGGTGTATTATTTGGGTGTGGCTGGGTGTATTATTTGGGTGTGGCTAGGTGTATTATTTGGGTGTGGCTGGGTGTATTATTTTGATGTGGCTGGGTGTATTATTGTGGTGTGGCTGGGTGTATTATTTGGTTGTATTATTTGGTGTGGCTGGGTGTTTGAGGCTGGGTGTATTATTTGGGTGTGGCTGCGTGTATTATTTGCCTGTATTAATTGGGTGTGGCTGGGTGTTTGTGACTTGGTTTATTATTTGATTGTGCTGCATGTATTATTTGGGTGTGGCTGGTTGTTTGTAGCTATTTGTATTATTTAGGTGTGACTGGGTGTTTGTGACTGGGTGTATTTTTTGTGTGTGGCTGGGTGCATTTTTTGATTTTGCTGGTTGTTTGTGGCTAGTTGTATTATGTGGGTGTGGCTGGGTGTAATATTTTGGTGTGACTGGGTGTATTATTTGGGTGTGGCTGGTTGTATTATTTTGGTGTGACTGGGTGTATTATTTGGGTGTGACTGGGTGTTTGTGACTTGGTTTATTATTTGAGTGTGACTGGGTGTTTGTGACTGGGTGTATTATTTGTGTGTGGCTGGGTGTTTGTGACTGGGCTTATTATTTGAGTGTGTCTGGGTGCATTATTTGGGTTTTGCTGGCTGTTTGTGGCTAGTTGTTTTATTTGGGTGTGACTGGGTGTATTATTTGCGTGTGGCTGGGTGTTTCTGGCTGGGTGTATTATTTGGGTCTGGCTGGGTGTATTATTTGGGTGTGGCTGGGTGTTTGTGGCTGTGTGTATTTGAATGTGGCTGTGTGTATTATTTGGGTGTGACTGGGTGTATTATGTGGTTGTATTATTTGGATGTGGCTGGGTGTATTATTTGGGTGTGGCTAGGTGTATTATTTGGGTGTGGCTGGGTGTATTATTGTGGTGTGGCTGGGTGTATTATTTGGTTGTATTATTTGGTGTGGCTGGGTGATTGTGGCTGGGTGTATTATTTGGGTGTGGCTGGGTGTATTATTTGGGTGTGACTGGGTTTATTATTTGGGTGTGACTGGGTGTATTATTTTGGTGTGTCTGAGTGTATTATTTGGGTGTGGCTGGGTGTATTATTTTGGTGTGGCTGGGTGTTTGTGCCTGGGTGTATTATTTGGGTGTGGCTGGGTGCATTATTTGGGTTGACTGGGTGTATTATTTGGGTGTTGCTGGGTGTATTATTTGGGTGCGGCTGGGTTTATTATTTGTGTGTGGCTGTGTATTATTTGGGTGTGGCTGCGTGTTTGTGGCTGTGTGTATTTGAATGAGGTTGTGTGTGTTATTTGGGTGTGACTGGGTGTATTATTTGGTTGTATTATTTGGATGTGCCAGGGTGTTTGTGGCTGGGTGTATTATTTGGGTGTGGCTGGGTGTATTATTTGGTTGTGGCTAGGTGTATTATTTGGGTGTGGCTGGGTGTATTATTTTGATGTGGCTGGGTGTATTATTGTGGTGTGGCTGGGTGTATTATTTGGTTGTATTATTTGGTGTGGCTGGGTGTTTGAGGCTGGGTGTATTATTTGGGTGTGGCTGCGTGTATTATTTGCCTGTATTAATTGGGTGTGGCTGGGTGTTTGTGACTTGGTTTATTATTTGATTGTGCTGCATGTATTATTTGGGTGTGGCTGGTTGTTTGTAGCTATTTGTATTATTTAGGTGTGACTGGGTGTTTGTGACTGGGTGTATTTTTTGTGTGTGGCTGGGTGCATTTTTTGATTTTGCTGGTTGTTTGTGGCTAGTTGTATTATGTGGGTGTGGCTGGGTGTAATATTTTGGTGTGACTGGGTGTATTATTTGGGTGTGGCTGGTTGTATTATTTTGGTGTGACTGGGTGTATTATTTGGGTGTGGCTGGTTGTTTGTGGCTGTGTGCATTATTTTAGTGTTGCTGTGTGTATGATTTGGGTGTGGCTGGGTTTATTATTTGGCTGTGACTGGGTGTGTTATTTGTGTGTGGCTGGGTGTATTATTTGGGTGTGGCTGGGTGTATTATTTGAGTTTGGTTGGGTGTATTATTTGGGTGCGGCTGGGTGTATTATTTGAGTGTGTCTGTGTGTATTATTTGGGTGTGACTGGGTGTATTATTTGAGTTTGGTTGGGTGTATTATTTGGGTGTGGCTGGGTGTATTATTTGAATGTGGCTGGGTGTATTATTTGGGTGTGGCTGGGTGTATTATTTTGCTGTGGCTGGGTGTATTATTGTGGTGTGGCTGGGTGTATTATTTGAGTTTGGTTGGTTGTATTATTTGGGCGTATTATTTGGGTGTGGCTGCGTGTATTATATGGGTGTGACTGGGTGTATTATTTGGATGTGGCTGGGTGTTTGTGCCTGGGTGTATTATTTGGGTGTGGCTGGGTGTATTATTTGGGTGTGACTGGGTGTATTATTTGGGTGTGGCTGGGTGTATTATTTGGATGTGACTGGGTGTATTATTTGTGTGTGACTGGGTGTATTATTTGGGTGTGACTGGGTGTATTATTTGGGTGTGACTGGGTGTATTATTTGGTTGTATTATTTGGATGTGGCTGGGTGTTTGTGGCTGGGTGTATTATTTGGGTGTGGCTGGGTGTACTATTTGGATGTGACTGGGTGTATTATTTGGGTGTGGCTGGGTGTATTATTTGGGTGAGACTGGGTGTATTTTTTGGGTGTGGCTGGGTGTATTATTTGGGTGAGGCTGGGTGTATTATTTGGGTGTGGCTGGGTGTATTATTTGGGAGTGGCTGCGTGTATTATTTGGGTGTGGCTGGGTGTTTGTGGCAGGGTGTATTATGTGGGTGTGGCTGGGAGTATTATTTGGGTCTGACTGGGTGTATTATTTGGGTGTGGCTGGGTGTATTATTTGTGTGTGACTGGGTGTATTTTTTGGGTGTGGCTGGGTGTATTATTTGGGTGTGGCTGGGTGTATTATTTGGATGTGGCTGGGTGTATTATTTTGATGTGGCTGGGTGTATTATTGTGGTGTGGCTGGGTGTATTATGTGGGTGTGACTGGGTGTATTAATTGGGTGTGGCTGGGTGTATTATTTAGGTGTGACTGGGTGTTTGTGACTTGGTTTATTATTTGAGTGTGACTGGGTGTTTGTGACAGGGTGTATTATTTGTGTGTGGCTGGGTGTTTGTGACTGGGCTTATTATTTGAGTGTGTTTGGGTGCGTTATTTGGGTTTTGCTGGTTGTTTGTGGCTTGTTGTATTATTTGAGTGTGGCTGTGTGTATTATTTGGGTGTGGCTGGGTGTATTATTTGAGTGTGGCTGTGTATTATTTGGGTGTGGCTGCGTGTTTGTGGCTGTGTGTATTTGAATGAGGTTGTGTGTATTATTTGGGTGTGACTGGGTGTATTATTTGGTTGTATTATTTGGATGTGCCTGGGTGTTTGTGGCTGGGTGTATTATTTGGGTGTGGCTGGGTGTATTATTTGGGTGTGGCTAGGTGTATTATTTGGGTGTGGCTGGGTGTATTATTTTGATGTGGCTGGGTGTATTATTGTGGTGTGGCTGGGTGTATTATTTGGTTTTATTATTTGGTGTGGCTGGGTGTTTGAGGCTGGGTGTATTATTTGGGTGTGGCTGGGTGTATTATTTGGGTGTGGCTGGGTGTATTATTTGGGTGTTACTGGGTTTATTATTTGGGTGTGAGTGGGTGTATTATTTGGGTGTGTCTGGGTCTATTATTTGGGTGTGGCTGGGTGTATTATTCTGGTGTGGCTGGGTGTATTATTTGGGTGTGGCTGGGTGTTTGTGACTGGGTTTATTATTTGGGTGTAACTGGGTGTATTTTTTGTGTGTGGCTGGGTGTATTATTTGGGTGTGGCTGTGTGTATTATTCTGGTGTGGCTGGGTGTATTATTTGGGTGTGGCTGGGTGTTTGTGACTGGGTTTATTATTTGGGTGTAACTGGGTGTATTTTTTGGGTGTGGCTGGGTGTATTATTTGGGTGTGGCTGGGTGTATTATTTGGATGTGACTGGGTGTATTTTTTGGGTGTGGCTGGGAGTATTATTTGGGTCTGACTGGGTGTATTATTTGGGTGTGGCTGGGTGTATTATTTGTGTGTGACTGGGTGTATTTTTTGGGTGTGGCTGGGTGTATTATTTGGGTGTGGCTGGGTGTATTATTTGGGTGTGGCTGGGTGTATTATTTTGATGTGGCTGGGTGTATTATTGTGGTGTGGCTGGGTGTATTATGTGGGTGTGACTGGGTGTATTATTTGGGTGTGACTGGGTGTTTGTGACTTGGTTTATTATTTGAGTGTGACTGGGTGTTTGTGACAGGGTGTATTATTTGTGTGTGGCTGGGTGTTTGTGACTGGGCTTATTATTTGAGTGTGTTTGGGTGCGTTATTTGGGTTTTGCTGGTTGTCTGTGGCTTGTTGTATTATTTGGGTGTGACTGGGTGTATTATTTGGGTGTGACTGGGTGTTTGTGACTTGGTTTATTATTTGAGTGTAACTGGGTGTTTGTGACTGGGTGTATTATTTGTGTGTGGCTGGATGTTTGTGACTGGGCTTATTATTTGAGTGTGTCTGGGTGCATTATTTGGGTTTTGCTGGTTGTTTGTGGCTAGTTGTATTATTTGGGTGTGGCTGGGTGTATTATTTGTGTGTGGCTGTGTGTATTATTTGGGTGTGGCTGGGTGTATTATTTGAGTGTGGCTGTGTATTATTTGGGTGTGGCTGCGTGTTTGTGGCTGTGTGTATTTGAATGAGGTTGTGTGTATTATTTGGGTGTGACTGGGTGTATTATTTGGTTGTATTATTTGGATGTGCCTGGGTGTTTGTGGCTGGGTGTATTATTTGGGTGTGGCTGGGTGTATTATTTGGGTGTGGCTAGGTGTATTATTTGGGTGTGGCAGGGTGTATTATTTTGATGTGGCTGGGTGTATTATTGTGGTGTGGCTGGGTGTATTATTTGGTTTTATTATTTGGTGTGGCTGGGTGTTTGAGGCTGGGTGTATTATTTGGGTGTGGCTGGGTGTATTATTTGGGTGTGGCTGGGTGTATTATTTGGGTGTTACTGGGTTTATTATTTGGGTGTGACTGGGTGTATTATTTGGGTGTCTGGGTCTATTATTTGGGTGTGGCTGGGTGTATTATTCTGGTGTGGCTGGGTGTATTATTTGGGTGTGGCTGGGTGTTTGTGACTGGGTTTATTATTTGGGTGTAACTGGGTGTATTTTTTGTGTGTGGCTGGGTGTATTATTTGGGTGTGGCTGTGTGTATTATTCTGGTGTGGCTGGGTGTATTATTTGGGTGTGGCTGGGTGTTTGTGACTGGGTTTATTATTTGGGTGTAACAGGGTGTATTTTTTGGGTGTGGCTGGGTGTATTATTTGGGCGTGGCTGGGTGTATTATTTGGATGTGACTGGGTGTATTTTTTGGGTGTGGCTGGGTGTATAATTTGGGTGTGGCTGGGTGTATTATTTGGGTGTGGCTGGGTGTATTATTTGGGTGTGGCTGGGTGTATTATTTGGGTGTGGCTGGGTGTATTATTTGGGTATGACTGGGTGTTTGTCACTGGGTGTATTATGTGGGTGTGACTGGGTGTTTGTGACTGGGTGTATTATTTTTGTGTGGCTGGGTGTTTGTGACTTGGCTTGTTATTTGAGTGTGCCTGGGTGCATTATTTGGGTTTTGCTGGTTGTTTGTGGCTAGTTGTATTATCTGGGTGTGACTGGGTTTATTATTTGGTTGTATTATTTGGATGTGGCTGGGTGTTTGTGGCTGGGTGTATTATTTGGGTGTGGCTGGGTGTATTATTTTGGGTGTGACCGGGTGTATTATTTGGTTGTGGCTGGGTGTATTACTTGGGTGTAACTGGATGTATTTTTCGGGTGTGGCTGTGTGTATTATTTGGGTGTGGCTGGGTGTATTATTTGGGTGTGGCTGGGTGTATTATTTGGGTGTGGCTGGGTGTATTATTTGCATGTGGCTGGGTGTATTATTGTGGTGTGTCTGGGTGTATTATTTGGGTGTGACTGGGTGTATTATTTGGGTGTGGCTGGGTGTAATATTTGGGTGTGACTGGGTGTTTGTGACGGGGTGTATTATTTGTGTGTGGCTGGGTGTTTGTGACTGTGCTTATTATTTGAGTGTGTCTGGGTGCATTATTTGGGATTTGCTGGTTGTTTGTGGCTAGTAGTTTTATTGGGTGTGACTGGGTGTATTATTCTGGTGTGTCTGGTTGTTTCTGGCTTGGTGCATTATTTGGGTGTGACTGAGTGTATTATTTGGGTGTGGCTGGTTGTATTATTTTGGTGTGGCTGGTTGTTTCTGGCTGGGTGTATTATTTTTCGTGTGGCTGGGTGTATTATTTGGGTGTGGCTGGGTGTTTGTGGCTGTGTCCATTTGAATGTGGCTGTGTGTATTATTTGGGTGTGAGTGGGTGTATTATTTGGTTGTATTATTTGGATGTGGCTGGGTGTTTGTGGCTGGGTGTATTATTTGGGTGTGACTGGGTGTATTATTTGGGTGTGACTGGGTGTATTATTTGGGTGTGGCTGGGTGTATTATTTGGGTGTGGCTCGGTGTATTATTTTGATGTGGCTGGGTGTATTGTGGTGTGGCTGGGTGTATTATTTGGATGTATTATTTGGTGTGGCTGAGTGTTTGTGGCTGGGTGTATTATTTGGGTGTGGCTGGGTGTATTATTTGGGTGTGACTGGGTGTATTATTTGGGTGTGTCTGGGTGTATTATTTGGGTGTGACTGGGTGTATTATTTTGGTGTGGCTGGGTGTATGTGCCTGGGTGTATTATTTGGGTGTGGCTTGGTGTATTTTTTGGGTTGACTGGGTGTATTATTTGGGTGTGGCTGGGTGTATTATTTGGGTGTGACTGGGTGTATTATTTGGGTGTGACTGGGTGTTTGTGACTTGGTTTATTATTTGAGTGTGACTGGGTGTTTGTGACTGGATGTATTATTTGTGTCTGGCTGGGTGTTTGTGACTGGGCTTATTATTTGAGTGTGTCTGGGTGCATTATTTAGTTTTGCTGGTTGTTTGTGGCTAGTTGTTTTATTTGGGTGTGACTGGGTGTATTATTTGGGTGTGGCTGGGTGTTTCTGGCTGGGTGTATTATTTGGGTCTGGCTGGGTGTATTATTTGGGTGTGGCTGGGTGTTTGTGGCTGTGTGTATTTGAATGTGGCTGTGTGTATTATTTGGGTGTGACTGGGTGTATTATTTGGTTGTATTATTTGGATGTGGCTGGGTGTTTGTGGCTGGGTGTATTATTTGGGTGTGGCTGGGTGTATTATTTGGGTGTGGCTAGGTGTATTATTTGGGTGTGGCTGGGTGTATTATTGTGGTGTGGCTGGGTGTATTATTGTGGTGTGGCTGGGTGTATTATTTGGTTGTATTATTTGGTGTGGCTGGGTGTTTGTGGCTGGGTGTATTATTTGGGTGTGGCTGGGTGTATTATTTGGGTGTGACTGGGTTTATTGTTTGGGTGTGACTGGGTGTATTATTTGGGTGTGGCTGGGTGTATTATTTGGGTGTGGCTGGGTGTATTATTTGGGTGTGGCTGGGTGTATTATTTTGATGTGGCTGGGTGTATTATTGTGGTGTGGCTGGGTGTATTATGTGGGTGTGACTGGGTGTATTAATTGGGTGTGGCTGGGTGTATTATTTAGGTGTGACTGGGTGTTTGTGACTTGGTTTATTATTTGAGTGTGACTGGGTGTTTGTGACAGGGTGTATTATTTGTGTGTGGCTGGGTGTTTGTGACTGGGCTTATTATTTGAGTGTGTTTGGGTGCGTTATTTGGGTTTTGCTGGTTGTTTGTGGCTTGTTGTATTATTTGGGTGTGACTGGGTGTATTATTTGGGTGTGACTGGGTGTTTGTGACTTGGTTTATTATTTGAGTGTAACTGGGTGTTTGTGACTGGGTGTATTATTTGTGTGTGGCTGGATGTTTGTGACTGGGCTTATTATTTGAGTGTGTCTGGGTGCATTATTTGGGTTTTGCTGGTTGTTTGTGGCTAGTTGTATTATTTGGGTGTGGCTGGGTGTATTATTTGAGTGTGGCTGTGTGTATTATTTGGGTGTGGCTGGGTGTATTATTTGAGTGTGGCTGTGTATTATTTGGGTGTGGCTGCGTGTTTGTGGCTGTGTGTATTTGAATGAGGTTGTGTGTATTATTTGGGTGTGACTGGGTGTATTATGTGGTTGTATTATGTGGGTGTGACTGGGTGTATTATTTGGGTGTGGCTGGGTGTATTTTTTGGGTTGACTGGGTGTATTATTTGGGTGTGGCTGTGTGTATTATTTGGGTGTGACTGGGTGTATTATTTGGGTGTGACTGGGTGTTTGTGACTTGGTTTATTATTTGAGAGTGACTGGGTGTTTGTGACTGGGTGTATTATTTGTGTGTGGCTGGGTGTTTGTGACTGGGCTTATTATTTGAGTGTGTCTGGGTGCATTATTTGGGTTTTGCTGGCTGTTTGTGGCTAGTTGTTTTATTTGGGTGTGACTGGGTGTATTATTTGCGTGTGGCTGGGTGTTTCTGGCTGGGTGTATTATTTGGGTCTGGCTGGGTGTATTATTTGGGTGTGGCTGGGTGTTTGTGGCTGTGTGTATTTGAATGTGGCTGTGTGTATTATTTGGGTGTGACTGGGTGTATTATGTGGTTGTATTATTTGGATGTGGCTGGGTGTATTATTTGGGTGTGGCTAGGTGTATTATTTGGGTGTGGCTGGGTGTATTATTGTGGTGTGGCTGGGTGTATTATTTGGTTGTATTATTTGGTGTGGCTGGGTGATTGTGGCTGGGTGTATTATTTGGGTGTGGCTGGGTGTATTATTTGGGTGTGACTGGGTTTATTATTTGGGTGTGACTGGGTGTATTATTTTGGTGTGTCTGAGTGTATTATTTGGGTGTGGCTGGGTGTATTATTTTGGTGTGGCTGGGTGTTTGTGCCTGGGTGTATTATTTGGGTGTGGCTGGGTGCATTATTTGGGTTGACTGGGTGTATTATTTGGGTGTTGCTGGGTGTATTATTTGGGTGCGGCTGGGTTTATTATTTGTGTGTGGCTGTGTATTATTTGGGTGTGGCTGCGTGTTTGTGGCTGTGTGTATTTGAATGAGGTTGTGTGTATTATTTGGGTGTGACTGGGTGTATTATTTGGTTGTATTATTTGGATGTGCCAGGGTGTTTGTGGCTGGGTGTATTATTTGGGTGTGGCTGGGTGTATTATTTGGGTGTGGCTAGGTGTATTATTTGGGTGTGGCTGGGTGTATTATTTTGATGTGGCTGGGTGTATTATTGTGGTGTGGCTGGGTGTATTATTTGGTTGTATTATTTGGTGTGGCTGGGTGTTTGAGGCTGGGTGTATTATTTGGGTGTGGCTGCGTGTATTATTTGCCTGTATTAATTGGGTGTGGCTGGGTGTTTGTGACTTGGTTTATTATTTGATTGTGCTGCATGTATTATTTGGGTGTGGCTGGTTGTTTGTAGCTATTTGTATTATTTAGGTGTGACTGGGTGTTTGTGACTGGGTGTATTTTTTGTGTGTGGCTGGGTGCATTTTTTGATTTTGCTGGTTGTTTGTGGCTAGTTGTATTATGTGGGTGTGGCTGGGTGTAATATTTTGGTGTGACTGGGTGTATTATTTGGGTGTGGCTGGTTGTATTATTTTGGTGTGACTGGGTGTATTATTTGGGTGTGACTGGGTGTTTGTGACTTGGTTTATTATTTGAGTGTGACTGGGTGTTTGTGACTGGGTGTATTATTTGTGTGTGGCTGGGTGTTTGTGACTGGGCTTATTATTTGAGTGTGTCTGGGTGCATTATTTGGGTTTTGCTGGCTGTTTGTGGCTAGTTGTTTTATTTGGGTGTGACTGGGTGTATTATTTGCGTGTGGCTGGGTGTTTCTGGCTGGGTGTATTATTTGGGTCTGGCTGGGTGTATTATTTGGGTGTGGCTGGGTGTTTGTGGCTGTGTGTATTTGAATGTGGCTGTGTGTATTATTTGGGTGTGACTGGGTGTATTATGTGGTTGTATTATTTGGATGTGGCTGGGTGTATTATTTGGGTGTGGCTAGGTGTATTATTTGGGTGTGGCTGGGTGTATTATTGTGGTGTGGCTGGGTGTATTATTTGGTTGTATTATTTGGTGTGGCTGGGTGATTGTGGCTGGGTGTATTATTTGGGTGTGGCTGGGTGTATTATTTGGGTGTGACTGGGTTTATTATTTGGGTGTGACTGGGTGTATTATTTTGGTGTGTCTGAGTGTATTATTTGGGTGTGGCTGGGTGTATTATTTTGGTGTGGCTGGGTGTTTGTGCCTGGGTGTATTATTTGGGTGTGGCTGGGTGCATTATTTGGGTTGACTGGGTGTATTATTTGGGTGTTGCTGGGTGTATTATTTGGGTGCGGCTGGGTTTATTATTTGTGTGTGGCTGTGTATTATTTGGGTGTGGCTGCGTGTTTGTGGCTGTGTGTATTTGAATGAGGTTGTGTGTGTTATTTGGGTGTGACTGGGTGTATTATTTGGTTGTATTATTTGGATGTGCCAGGGTGTTTGTGGCTGGGTGTATTATTTGGGTGTGGCTGGGTGTATTATTTGGGTGTGGCTAGGTGTATTATTTGGGTGTGGCTGGGTGTATTATTTTGATGTGGCTGGGTGTATTATTGTGGTGTGGCTGGGTGTATTATTTGGTTGTATTATTTGGTGTGGCTGGGTGTTTGAGGCTGGGTGTATTATTTGGGTGTGGCTGCGTGTATTATTTGCCTGTATTAATTGGGTGTGGCTGGGTGTTTGTGACTTGGTTTATTATTTGATTGTGCTGCATGTATTATTTGGGTGTGGCTGGTTGTTTGTAGCTATTTGTATTATTTAGGTGTGACTGGGTGTTTGTGACTGGGTGTATTTTTTGTGTGTGGCTGGGTGCATTTTTTGATTTTGCTGGTTGTTTGTGGCTAGTTGTATTATGTGGGTGTGGCTGGGTGTAATATTTTGGTGTGACTGGGTGTATTATTTGGGTGTGGCTGGTTGTATTATTTTGGTGTGACTGGGTGTATTATTTGGGTGTGGCTGGTTGTTTGTGGCTGTGTGCATTATTTTAGTGTTGCTGTGTGTATGATTTGGGTGTGGCTGGGTTTATTATTTGGCTGTGACTGGGTGTGTTATTTGTGTGTGGCTGGGTGTATTATTTGGGTGTGGCTGGGTGTATTATTTGAGTTTGGTTGGGTGTATTATTTGGGTGCGGCTGGGTGTATTATTTGAGTGTGTCTGTGTGTATTATTTGGGTGTGACTGGGTGTATTATTTGAGTTTGGTTGGGTGTATTATTTGGGTGTGGCTGGGTGTATTATTTGAATGTGGCTGGGTGTATTATTTGGGTGTGGCTGGGTGTATTATTTTGCTGTGGCTGGGTGTATTATTGTGGTGTGGCTGGGTGTATTATTTGAGTTTGGTTGGTTGTATTATTTGGGCGTATTATTTGGGTGTGGCTGCGTGTATTATATGGGTGTGACTGGGTGTATTATTTGGATGTGGCTGGGTGTTTGTGCCTGGGTGTATTATTTGGGTGTGGCTGGGTGTATTATTTGGGTGTGACTGGGTGTATTATTTGGGTGTGGCTGGGTGTATTATTTGGATGTGACTGGGTGTATTATTTGTGTGTGACTGGGTGTATTATTTGGGTGTGACTGGGTGTATTATTTGGGTGTGACTGGGTGTATTATTTGGTTGTATTATTTGGATGTGGCTGGGTGTTTGTGGCTGGGTGTATTATTTGGGTGTGGCTGGGTGTACTATTTGGATGTGACTGGGTGTATTATTTGGGTGTGGCTGGGTGTATTATTTGGGTGAGACTGGGTGTATTTTTTGGGTGTGGCTGGGTGTATTATTTGGGTGAGGCTGGGTGTATTATTTGGGTGTGGCTGGGTGTATTATTTGGGAGTGGCTGCGTGTATTATTTGGGTGTGGCTGGGTGTTTGTGGCAGGGTGTATTATGTGGGTGTGGCTGGGAGTATTATTTGGGTCTGACTGGGTGTATTATTTGGGTGTGGCTGGGTGTATTATTTGTGTGTGACTGGGTGTATTTTTTGGGTGTGGCTGGGTGTATTATTTGGGTGTGGCTGGGTGTATTATTTGGATGTGGCTGGGTGTATTATTTTGATGTGGCTGGGTGTATTATTGTGGTGTGGCTGGGTGTATTATGTGGGTGTGACTGGGTGTATTAATTGGGTGTGGCTGGGGTGTATTATTTAGGTGTGACTGGGTGTTTGTGACTTGGTTTATTATTTGAGTGTGACTGGGTGTTTGTGACAGGGTGTATTATTTGTGTGTGGCTGGGTGTTTGTGACTGGGCTTATTATTTGAGTGTGTTTGGGTGCGTTATTTGGGTTTTGCTGGTTGTTTGTGGCTTGTTGTATTATTTGGGTGTGACTGGGTGTATTATTTGGGTGTGACTGGGTGTTTGTGACTTGGTTTATTATTTGAGTGTAACTGGGTGTTTGTGACTGGGTATATTATTTGTGTGTGGCTGGATGTTTGTGACTGGGCTTATTATTTGAGTGTGTCTGGGTGCATTATTTGGGTTTTGCTGGTTGTTTGTGGCTAGTTGTATTATTTGGGTGTGGCTGGGTGTATTATTTGAGTGTGGCTGTGTGTATTATTTGGGTGTGGCTGGGTGTATTATTTGAGTGTGGCTGTGTATTATTTGGGTGTGGCTGCGTGTTTGTGGCTGTGTGTATTTGAATGAGGTTGTGTGTATTATTTGGGTGTGACTGGGTGTATTATTTGGTTGTATTATTTGGATGTGCCTGGGTGTTTGTGGCTGGGTGTATTATTTGGGTGTGGCTGGGTGTATTATTTGGGTGTGGCTAGGTGTATTATTTGGGTGTGGCTGGGTGTATTATTTTGATGTGGCTGGGTGTATTATTGTGGTGTGGCTGGGTGTATTATTTGGTTTTATTATTTGGTGTGGCTGGGTGTTTGAGGCTGGGTGTATTATTTGGGTGTGGCTGGGTGTATTATTTGGGTGTGGCTGGGTGTATTATTTGGGTGTTACTGGGTTTATTATTTGGGTGTGAGTGGGTGTATTATTTGGGTGTGTCTGGGTCTATTATTTGGCTGTGGCTGGGTGTATTATTCTGGTGTGGCTGGGTGTATTATTTGGGTGTGGCTGGGTGTTTGTGACTGGGTTTATTATTTGGGTGTAACTGGGTGTATTTTTTGTGTGTGGCTGGGTGTATTATTTGGGTGTGGCTGTGTGTATTATTCTGGTGTGGCTGGGTGTATTATTTGGGTGTGGCTGGGTGTTTGTGACTGGGTTTATTATTTGGGTGTAACTGGGTGTATTTTTTGGGTGTGGCTGGGTGTATTATTTGGGTGTGGCTGGGTATATTATTTGGATGTGACTGGGTGTATTTTTTGGGTGTGGCTGGGAGTATTATTTGGGTCTGACTGGGTGTATTATTTGGGTGTGGCTGGGTGTATTATTTGTGTGTGACTGGGTGTATTTTTTGGGTGTGGCTGGGTGTATTATTTGGGTGTGGCTGGGTGTATTATTTGGGTGTGGCTGGGTGTATTATTTTGATGTGGCTGGGTGTATTATTGTGGTGTGGCTGGGTGTATTATGTGGGTGTGACTGGGTGTATTATTTGGGTGTGGGCTGGGTGTATTATATAGGTGTGACTGGGTGTTTGTGACTTGGTTTATTATTTGAGTGTGACTGGGTGTTTGTGACAGGGTGTATTATTTGTGTGTGGCTGGGTGTTTGTGACTGGGCTTATTATTTGAGTGTGTTTGGGTGCGTTATTTGGGTTTTGCTGGTTGTCTGTGGCTTGTTGTATTATTTGGGTGTGACTGGGTGTATTATTTGGGTGTGACTGGGTGTTTGTGACTTGGTTTATTATTTGAGTGTAACTGGGTGTTTGTGACTGGGTGTATTATTTGTGTGTGGCTGGATGTTTGTGACTGGGCTTATTATTTGAGTGTGTCTGGGTGCATTATTTGGGTTTTGCTGGTTGTTTGTGGCTAGTTGTATTATTTGGGTGTGGCTGGGTGTATTATTTGTGTGTGGCTGTGTGTATTATTTGGGTGTGGCTGGGTGTATTATTTGAGTGTGGCTGTGTATTATTTGGGTGTGGCTGCGTGTTTGTGGCTGTGTGTATTTGAATGAGGTTGTGTGTATTATTTGGGTGTGACTGGGTGTATTATTTGGTTGTATTATTTGGATGTGCCTGGGTGTTTGTGGCTGGGTGTATTATTTGGGTGTGGCTAGGTGTATTATTTGGGTGTGGCAGGGTGTATTATTTTGATGTGGCTGGGTGTATTATTGTGGTGTGGCTGGGTGTATTATTTGGTTTTATTATTTGGTGTGGCTGGGTGTTTGAGGCTGGGTGTATTATTTGGGTGTGGCTGGGTGTATTATTTGGGTGTGGCTGGGTGTATTATTTGGGTGTTACTGGGTTTATTATTTGGGTGTGACTGGGTGTATTATTTGGGTGTCTGGGTCTATTATTTGGGTGTGGCTGGGTGTATTATTCTGGTGTGGCTGGGTGTATTATTTGGGTGTGGCTGGGTGTTTGTGACTGGGTTTATTATTTGGGTGTAACTGGGTGTATTTTTTGTGTGTGGCTGGGTGTATTATTTGGGTGTGGCTGTGTGTATTATTCTGGTGTGGCTGGGTGTATTATTTGGGTGTGGCTGGGTGTTTGTGACTGGGTTTATTATTTGGGTGTAACAGGGTGTATTTTTTGGGTGTGGCTGGGTGTATTATTTGGGCGTGGCTGGGTGTATTATTTGGATGTGACTGGGTGTATTTTTTGGGTGTGGCTGGGTGTATAATTTGGGTGTGGCTGGGTGTATTATTTGGGTGTGGCTGGGTGTATTATTTGGGTGTGGCTGGGTGTATTATTTGGGTGTGGCTGGGTGTATTATTTGGGTATGACTGGGTGTTTGTCACTGGGTGTATTATGTGGGTGTGACTGGGTGTTTGTGACTGGGTGTATTATTTTTGTGTGGCTGGGGTGTTTGTGACTTGGCTTGTTATTTGAGTGTGCCTGGGTGCATTATTTGGGTTTTGCTGGTTGTTTGTGGCTAGTTGTATTATCTGGGTGTGACTGGGTTTATTATTTGGTTGTATTATTTGGATGTGGCTGGGTGTTTGTGGCTGGGTGTATTATTTGGGTGTGGCTGGGTGTATTATTTTGGGTGTGACCGGGTGTATTATTTGGTTGTGGCTGGGTGTATTACTTGGGTGTAACTGGATGTATTTTTCGGGTGTGGCTGTGTGTATTATTTGGGTGTGGCTGGGTGTATTATTTGGGTGTGGCTGGGTGTATTATTTGGGTGTGGCTGGGTGTATTATTTGGATGTGGCTGGGTGTATTATTGTGGTGTGTCTGGGTGTTTTATTTGGGTGTGACTGGGTGTATTATTTGGGTGTGGCTGGGTGTAATATTTGGGTGTGACTGGGTGTTTGTGACGGGGTGTATTATTTGTGTGTGGCTGGGTGTTTGTGACTGTGCTTATTATTTGAGTGTGTCTGGGTGCATTATTTGGGATTTGCTGGTTGTTTGTGGCTAGTAGTTTTATTGGGTGTGACTGGGTGTATTATTCTGGTGTGTCTGGTTGTTTCTGGCTTGGTGCATTATTTGGGTGTGACTGAGTGTATTATTTGGGTGTGGCTGGTTGTATTATTTTGGTGTGGCTGGTTGTTTCTGGCTGGGTGTATTATTTTTCGTGTGGCTGGGTGTATTATTTGGGTGTGGCTGGGTGTTTGTGGCTGTGTCCATTTGAATGTGGCTGTGTGTATTATTTGGGTGTGAGTGGGTGTAT
Source organism: Isurus oxyrinchus (assembly GCA_026770705.1). Lineage (NCBI taxonomy): Eukaryota > Metazoa > Chordata > Chondrichthyes > Lamniformes > Lamnidae > Isurus > Isurus oxyrinchus. The sequence goes on along the minus strand of JANJGN010003442.1, from coordinate 441 downwards.
TATTTGGTTGTATTATTTGGATGTGGCTGGGTGTTTGTGGCTGGGTGTATTATTTGGGTGTGACTGGGTGTATTATTTGGGTGTGACTGGGTGTATTATTTGGGTGTGGCTGGGTGTATTATTTGGGTGTGGCTCGGTGTATTATTTTGATGTGGCTGGGTGTATTGTGGTGTGGCTGGGTGTATTATTTGGATGTATTATTTGGTGTGGCTGAGTGTTTGTGGCTGGGTGTATTATTTGGGTGTGGCTGGGTGTATTATTTGGGTGTGACTGGGTGTATTATTTGGGTGTGTCTGGGTGTATTATTTGGGTGTGACTGGGTGTATTATTTTGGTGTGGCTGGGTGTATGTGCCTGGGTGTATTATTTGGGTGTGGCTTGGTGTATTTTTTGGGTTGACTGGGTGTATTATTTGGGTGTGGCTGGGTGTATTATTTGGGTG
>JANJGN010003441.1:42500-45528 GCA_026770705.1 Isurus oxyrinchus | reverse complement strand
TCCGTGTGGAGGGAGGGGAGAGGAGGGAGGGTCCGTGTGGAGGGAGGGGGAGAGGAGGGAGGGTCCGTGTGGAGGGAGGGGGAGGGAGGGTCAGCGCGGAGGGTGGGTCAACGCGGAGGGAGGGGGAGAGGTGGGAGGGTCAGCGTGGAGGGAGGGTGAGGGAGGGTCAGTGTATGGGGAGGGTCAGTGTGGAGGGAGAGGAGGGAGGGTTAGTGTGGAGGGAGTGGGAGAAGGAGGGAAGGTCAGTGTGGAGGGAGGGGGAGAGGAGGGAGGGTCAGTGTGGAGGGAGAGGGAGGGGAGTGTGGGGTCAGTGTGGAGGGAGGAGGAGGGGAGGGAGGGTCAGTGTGGAGGGAGGGTGAGAGGAGGGAGGGTCAGTGTGGAGGGAGGGGGAGGGTCCGTGTGGAGGGAGGGTCATTGTGTGGTGAGGGTCAGTGTGGAGGGAGGGGGAGAGGAGGGGCGGGTCAGTGTGGTGGGAGGGGGAGAGGAGGGATGGTCAGTATGGAGGGAGGGGGAGAGGAGGGAGGGTCAGTGTGGAGGGAGGGGGAGAGGAGGGAGGGTGAGTGTGGAGGGAGGGGGAGAGGTGGGAGGGTCAGTGTGTTGGGAGGGAGGGAGGGTCAGCGCGGAGCGTGTGTCAGCGCGGAGGGAGGGTCAGCGCGGAGGGAGGGTCAGCGCGGAGGGAGGGGGAGAGGAGGAAGGGTCAGTGTGGAGAGAGGGGGAGAGGAGGGAAGGTCAGTGTGGAGGGAGGGGGAGAGGAGGGAGGGTCAGTGTGGAGGGAGGGGGAGGGTCAGTGTGGAGGGTGGTCAGTGTGTGGGGAGGGTCAGTATGGAGGGAGGGGGAGGGAGGGTCAGTGTGGAGGGAGTGGGAGAGGAGGGAGGGTCAGTGTGAAGTAGGGGGAGAGGAGGGGGGTCAGTGTGGAGGGAGGGGGAGAGGTGGTAGTGTCAGTGTGTTGGGAGGGGAGGGAGGGTCAGTGCGGAGGGAGGGTCAGCGCGGATGGAGGGTCAGCGCGGAGGGAGGGTCAGTGTGGAGGGAGGGGGAGAGGTGGGAGTGTCAGTGTGGAGGGAGGGGGAGAGAAGGGAGGGTCAGTGTGGAGGGAGGGTCAGTGTGGAGGGAGGGGGAGAGGAGGGAGGGTCAGTGTGGAGGGAGAGGGAGGGGAGTGAGGGTCAGTGTGGAGGGACGAGGAGGGGAGGGAGGGTCAGTGTGGAGGGAGGGGGAGAGGAGGGAGGGTCAGTGTGGAGGGAGGGGGAGAGGAGGGAGAGTCAGTGTGGAGGGAGGGGGAGAGGAGGGAGGGTCAGTGTGGAGGGAGGGGGAGAGGAGGGAGGGTCAGTGTGGAGGGAGGGTCAGTGTGGAGGGAGGGGGAGAGGAGGGAGGGTCAGTGTGGAGGGAGGGGGAGAGGAGGGAGGGTCAGTGTGTGGGGAGGGGAGGGAGGGTCAGCGCGGAGGGAGGGTCAGCGCGGAGGGAGGGGGAGAGGAGTGAGTGTCAGCGCGGAGGGAGGGGGAGAGGAGGGAGGGTCAGCGCGGAGGGAGAGTCAGCGCGGAGGGAGGGTCAGCGCGGAGGGAGGGGGAGAGGAGGGAGGGTCAGCGCGGAGGGAGAGTCAGCGCGGAGGAGGGGGAGGGAGAGTCAGTGCGGAGGGAGGGGGAAGAGGAGGGAGAGTCAGCGCGGAGGGAGGGTCAATGCGGAGGGAGGGTCAGCGTGGAGGGAGGGGGAAGAGGAGGGAGAGTCAGCGCGGAGGGAGGGTCAATGCGGAGGGAGGGTCAGCGTGGAGGGAGGGGGAAGAGGAGGGAGAGTCAGCGCGGAGGGAGGGGGAGGGGGGGTCAGTGTGGAGTGGGGGGGAGGGGGAGGGAGGGTCAGCACGGGGGGGGCGGAGGGAGGGTCAGTGCGGAGGGAGGGTCAGTGCGGAGGGAGGGTCAGTGCGGAGGGAGGGCAGTGCGGAGGGAGGGTCAGCGCAGTCTGGGGAGGTCCCGCTGCCTCACGGGGGGGGGTGGTGTTTAATCTGAGCCCCCTGTCTCCCCCCCGGGGGGGTCGGTGTGAGAGTTTCCCATTTGGGAGGGGGGGGTGCGGGTGCCAATTCTCTTCTGCTAATTTGCGCACAGCAAGATCCCACAGGAGGCGTTGCCGCGGTGATCTGGATATTTAATGATGCTGGCTGCGGGGGGTGGGGGGTGGGGTGGGGGGAGAATGTTTGGGGCTCTGAGCTCCGGCTGCTGTGACCCCCACCCCCAATCCCCCCCCCCCCCAATCCCCTTGCTCTGATTGGCTAAGCTCAAGGTTCGCCGCCATCTGCTGGCAGCCCGGTGTCATTGCACCAAGCCCGCTCTTGAGGCCGGGTCTCTGACTGACTTGGGGTTCGCCAGACCAACGTTGCCCCCTTGGTGCGAGAGGCTGGACTCGGCCCCCTTCACCCCACCCCCCGCCTGCACTGCACCGTCTCGTACAGCTGTTACAGCCAACGTCTCTGCGCCCGCTCCCGCTCTCTCTCTGAATAATTCACCCAGTCCCACCACTGCCCCCGTCCGCCCTTTCCCCCTCTCCAGGTAACGGCCCAACTCTCCTTTCAAAACCCCCGATTGAATCAGCCTCCCCACCCCCCCGCAACACTCTCGGGCGGAACGTTCCGGATCCTGACCGCTCGCTGTGTGAAAGAGTTTCTCCTCATGTCGCCGTTGCAGCTTTTACCGATCAACTTAAACCCGTGTCCCCCTGGTTCTCCATCCTTCCCCCATATGGGGACAGTCTGCACCACCCCGCCCCCCACCCCACCCCGCCCCGCCCCCCTGATCGACTCAGTCCCGGACCCCTCATGGTTTCCAATGCCTCGATCAAATCTCCTCTCGAGCATCTCTCCTCCAAGGACAACAGTTGTGTACAGGAGCTTACACACACACACTGTCCCTCACACACACACACACACACACACACACACTGTCTCTCACACACACACACACACACACACACACACACACTGTCTCTCACACACACACACACACACACACACACTGTCTCTCACACACACACACACTGTCTCTCACAC
>JANJGN010003441.1:7500-35000 GCA_026770705.1 Isurus oxyrinchus | reverse complement strand
TGCTGGGTCTGACTCCAAACAGCGGAGAGATTCCCATTGACTGCAGTTTTGCAGGGACTGCAGCAGGTCAAGGAGGCAGCTCACCCACCACCTTCTCAAGGGGCTATGAGGGGTGGGCAACAAATGCTGGGCCCGGCCAGCGATGTCCACATCCCTGTGGAAACGTTCTTTTAATATATCAGCCCAGTATAGGAGAGAGAGAGATAGAGAGAGTCAGAGCCAGGTAATTAGTAACAACACACACATAAAAATTCCAGACCAACATGTGAGATTCAGGGAGGTTTATTGAAAACACCGAAAGATGGAACCTTTTGAATATCAAGATCCCAAATTGTGAATCTTCAGAGGCACCAACAATGTGAACAAAGAATCAACACTGGATAAGACTTCACTACGCCTGAGTTACACACAGGATAACGCGTCTCAAGGAGTGAGTTACACACAGGATAACGCGTCACTGGGAGTGAGTTACACACAGGATAACGCGTCACTGGGAGTGAGTTACACACAGGATAACGCGTCACTGGGAGTGAGTTACACACAAGATAACGCGTCACTGGGAGTGAGTTACACACAAGATAACGCGTCACTGGGAGTGAGTTACACACAGGATAACGCGTCACTGGGAGTGAGTTACACACAGGATAACACATCACTGGGAGTGAGTTACACACAGGATAACACATCACTGGGAGTGAGTTACACACAGGATAATGCATCACTGGGAGTGAGTTACACACAGGATAACACGTCACTGGGAGTGAGTTACACACAGGATAACGCGTCACTGGGAGTGAGTTACACACAGGATAACACGTCACTGGGAGTGAGTTACACACAGGATAACGCGTCACTGGGAGTGAGTTACACACAGGATAACGCATCACTGGGAGCAGGTTACACACAGGATAACACATCACTGGGAGTGAGTTACACACAGGATAACGCGTCACTGGGAGTGAGTTACACACAGGATAACACATCACTGGGAGTGAGTTACACACAGGATTACGCGTCACTGGGAGTGAGTTACACACAGGATAACGTGTCACTGGGAGTGAGTTACACACAGGATAACGCATCACTGGGAGTGAGTTACACACAGGATAACGCATCACTGGGAGTGAGTTACACACAGGATAACACATCACTGGGAGTGAGTTACACACAGGATAACACATCACTGGGAGTGAGTTACACACAGGATAACACATCACTGGGAGTGAGTTACACATCACTGGGAGTGAGTTACACACAGGATAACACGTCACTGGGAGTGAGTTACACACAGGATAATGCATCACTGGGAGTGAGTTACACACAGGATAACACATCACTGGGAGTGAGTTACACGCAGGATAACGCGTCACTGGGAGTGAGTTACACACAGGATAACGCGTCACTGGGAGTGAGTTACACACAGGATAACGCGTCTCAAGGAGTGAGTTACACACAGGATAACACATCACTGGGAGCGAGTTACACACAGGATAACACATCACTGGGAGTGAGTTACACACAGGATAACGCGTCACTGGGAGTGAATTACACACAGGGTAACACATCACTGGGAGTGAGTTACACACAGGATAACGCATCACTGGGAGTGAGTTACACACAGGATAACGCATCACTGGGAGTGAGTTACACACAGGATAACGCGTCACTGGGAGTGAGTTACACACAGGATAACGCGTCACTGGGAGTGAGTTACACACAGGATAACGCGTCACTGGGAGTGAGTTACACACAGGATAACGCGTCACTGGGAGTGAGTTACACACAGGATAACGAGTCACTGGGAGTGAGTTACACACAGGATAACGCATCACTGGGAGTGAGTTACACACAGGATAACGCGTCACTGGGAGTGAGTTACACACAGGATAACGCGTCACTGGGAGTGAGTTACACACAGGATACCACATCACTGGGAGTGAGTTACAGACAGACTAACACATCAGTAGGAGTGAGTTACACACAGGATAACGCGTCACTGGGAGTGAGTTACACACAGGATAACACATCACTGGGAGTGAGTTACACACAGGATTACGCGTCACTGGGAGTGAGTTACACACAGGATAACACTTCACTGGGAGTGAGTTACACACAGGATAACACATCACTGGGAGTGAGTTACACACAGGATAACACATCACTGGGAGTGAGTTACACACAGGATAACACTTCACTGGGAGTGAGTTACACACAGGATAACACATCACTGGGAGTGAGTTACACACAGGATAACACATCACTGGGAGTGAGTTACACACAGGATAACACATCACTGGGAGTGAGTTACACACAGGATAACGCATCACTGGGAGTGAGTTACAGACAGGATAACACATCACTGGGAGTGAGTTACACACAGGATAACGCGTCACTGGGAGTGAGTTACACACAGGATAACACATCACTGGGAGTGAGTTACACACAGGATAACGCGTCACTGGGAGCAGGTTCCACACAGGATAACGCGTCACTGGGAGTGAGTTACAGGCAGGAGAAGAATATCACCAGCGTGAATTCAACACAGAACGGGGTTGCAGACCTCACTGAAACTAGCATTTCCGCTACCGCACAGCAGGTATTGGGATCGAGGTGGGGGAGACGGAATCTCCCCGAAGTGTGAACAAAATATCGGCAGGACAGATGTGCCAAACGGCAGCTGGGCTGAGCGGAGAAGAGGGATCAGGCTCTGGGCTGCTGATCCAGAGAGTGCAGACTCCAGCATGGGCATCAGAGGTCGGGTCTTACTTGTGGCTGGGTTTTAACTCGCTGTACAAGCCTTTTTCAGGCCCTCGCAGATCCTGTGGGGAAGGAGACAGTGGTTAAAGCAATGCAGCCGACTGCATCTCAAAGCAGGTTGAGGTGAAAATGGCAGATTTCAACCAAAAACAGGGACACGAGGGGAAGCAGACGGGTTTTCACCACAATCGATGTTAGTTTCACCGTCACCGACTCACTCTCCATTTCACACTGATTCTCTGAATTTAAATTCCACCAGCAGCCGGGGGGAGGGGGGATTGGTGTCCCGCACTGACCCCCGAGAAACAGCCTGGGCCTCTGGATTACTAATCCAGTGCTGCTACCACTGTGCCTCCCTCGCTCCTCCAATGCTCCCTCAGTACTGACCCTCCGACAGTGCGGCACTCCCTCAGTACTGACCCTCTGACAGTGCAGCACTCCCTCAGTACTGACCCTCCGACAGTGCAGCACTCCCTCAGTACTGACCCTCCGACAGTGCGGCACTCCCACAGTATTGACCCTCTGACAGTGCAGCATTCCCTCAGTACTGACCCTCCGACAGTGCGGCACTCCCTCAGCACTGACCCTCTGACAGTGCAGCACTTCTTCAGTACTGACCCTCTGACAGTGCAGCACTCCCTCAGTACTGACCCTCTGACAGTGCGGCACTCCCTCAGTACTGACCCTCTGACAGTGTGGCACTCCCTCAGTACTGACCCTCCGACAGTGCAGCACTCCCTCAGTACTGACCCTCCGACAGTGCGGCACTCCCACAGTATTGACCCTCTGACAGTGCAGCATTCCCTCAGTACTGACCCTCCGACAGTGCGGCACTCCCTCAGCACTGACCCTCTGACAGTGCAGCACTTCTTCAGTACTGACCCTCTGACAGTGCAGCACTCCCTCAGTACTGACCCTCTGACAGTGCGGCACTCCCTCAGTACTGACCCTCTGACAGTGTGGCACTCCCTCAGTACTGACCCTCCAACAGTGCTGCACTCCCTCAGTACTGACCCTCCGACAGAGCAGCACTCCCTCTGTACTGACCCTCCGACAGTGCTGCGCTCCCTCAGTACTGACCCTCTGACAGTGCAGCACTCTCTCAGTACTGACCCTCTGACAGTGCAGCACTCCCTCAGTACTGACCCTCCGACAGTGCAGCACTCCATCAGCACTGACCCTCTGACAGTGCAGCACTCCCTCAGTACTGACCCTCTAACAGTGCAGCACTCCCTCAGTACTGACCCTCTAACAGTGCAGCACTCCCTCAGTACCGACCCTCTGACGGTGCAGTACTCCCTTAGTACTGGTGCTGGGAATGTCAGCATGGATTTCCTAATCTGGTACTGAGCCACATAGGAAGGGAGTGAATTCCAGAGCTCAGGCACCACCCCCCCCAACCCCCGCAGCCCCCCCAGGCGGCTGAAGCTACGGCCGCTGATGGTGGAGCGATGGGAATCGGGGGATGGTCAAGAGGCCAGAATTGGGAGGAGCGCAGAGATCTCGGAGGGTTGTAGGGGCTGGAGGAGGTTACAGAGATCTCGGAGGGTTGTAGAGGCTGGAGGAGGTTACAGAATAGGGAGGGTTGTAGGGGCTGGAGGAGGTTACAGAGATAGGGAGGGGTGTAGTGGCTGGAGGAGGTTACAGAGATAGGGAGGTTTGTAGGGGCTGGAGGAGGTTACAGAATAGGGAGGGTTGTAGGGGCTGGAGGAGGTTACAGAGATAGGGAGGGGTGTAGGGGCTGGAGGAGGTTACAGAGATAGGGAGGGGTGTAGGGGCTGGAGGAGGTTACAGAGATAGGGAGGGGTGTAGGGGCTGGAGGAGGTTACAGAGATAGGGAGGGGTGTCGGGGCTGGAGGAGGTTACAGAGATAGGGAGGGGTGTAGGGGCTGGAGGAGGTTACAGAGATAGGGAGGGGTGTAGGGGCTGGAGGAAGTTACAGAGATAGGGAGGGGTGTCGGGGCTGGAGGAGGTTACAGAGATAGGGAGGGGTGTAGGGGCTGGAGGAGGTTACAGAGATAGGGAGGGGTGTCGGGGCTGGAGGAGGTTACAGAGATAGGGAGGGGTGTAGGGGCTGGAGGAGGTTACAGAGATAGGGAGGGGTGTAGGGGCTGGAGGAGGTTACAGAGATAGGGAGGGGTGTCGGGGCTGGAGGAGGTTACAGAGATAGGGAGGGTTGTAGATGCTGGAGGAGGTTACAGAGATAGGGAGGGGTGTAAGGGCTGGAGGAGGTTACAGAGATAGGGAAGGTTGTAGGGACTGGAGGAGGTTACAGAGATAGGGAGTGTTGTAGAGGCTGGAGGAGGTTACAGAGATAGGGAGGGTTGTAGGGGCTGGAGGAGGTTACAGAGATAGGGAGTGTTGTAGGGGCTGGAGGAGGTTACAGAGATAGGGAGGGGTGCAGGGGCTGGAGGAGGTTACAGAGATAGGGAGTGTTGTAGGGGCAGGAGGTTACAGAGATAGGAAGGGGTGTAGGGGTTGGAGAAGGTTACAGAGATAGGGAGAGGTGTAGGGACTGGAGGAGATTACAGAGATAGGAAGGGGTGTAGGGGTTGGAGGAGGTTACAGAGATAGGGAGGGTTGTAGGGGCTGGAGGAGGTTACAGAGATAGGTTGCAGTGTAGGGGCTGGAGGAGGTTACAGAGATAGGAAGGGGTGTAGGGACTGGAGGAGATTACAGAGATAGGAAGGGGTGTAGGGGTTGGAGGAGGTTACAGAGATAGGTTGCAGTGTAGGGACTGGAGGAAGTTACAGAGATAGGGAGGGGTGTAGGGACTGGAGGAGGTTACAGAGATAGGAAGGGGTATAGGGGCTGGAGGAGGTTACAGAGATAGGGAGGGGTGTAGGAGCTGGAGGAGGTTACAGAGATAGGGAGGGGTGTAGGGGCTGGAGGAGGTTACAGAGATAGGTTGCAGTGTAGGGACTGGAGGAGGTTACAGAGATAGGGAGGGTTGTAGTGGCTGGAGGAGGTTACAGAGATAGGGAGGGGTGTAGGGGCTGGAGGAGGTTACAGAGATAGGGAGGGTTGTAGGGGCTGGAGGAGGTTACAGAGATAGGGAGGGGTGTAGGGGCTGGAGGAGGTTACAGAGATAGGGAGGGGTGTAGGGGCTGGAGGAGGTTACAGTGATAGGGAGGGTTGTAGGGGCTGGAGGAGGTTACAGAGATAGGGAGTGTTGTAGGAGCTGGAGGAGGTTACAGAGATAGGGAGGGTTGTAGGGGCTGGAGGAGGTTACAGAGATAGGGAGGGTTGTAGGGGCTGGAGGAGGTTACAGAGATAGGGAGCAGTGTAGGGGCTGGAGGAGGTTACAGAGATAGGTTGCGGTGTAGGGACAGGAGGAGGTTACAGAGATAGGGTCGGGGGAGAGGGTGATTGTGGAGGTTACAGAGATAGTCACTGGGAGAGGAAGATGCAGGAGGTTACAGGGTTAGTGAGGGGCGAGCATGATGTTGTAGAGGTCTGTTTACCATCTCAATACCAACCTCATATGTTGACTCTGCGTCCACTTTGGGTTTGCTTGTTGGCAGTGGTAACTCATTACCTGGAACAGAAATCAGATTAGCACCCATGCTCTCTTTCCTAACTCTTCATCGTTCCCTCTATCTCAATCTTCCTGGGTGTGTCACCATCTTCTGTACCGCCCAACACTCCTTCTCTGTTTGTCATTCCTTCTGTCCATCCCCCTCTCTCTTTCCTTGACTCTCCCTCTCTCACTATCTCTCCATCCCTCACTCGGTTACTCCCTCTATATTCCTCTCTCTGCCCTCTCTTTTCCATTGACAATCTCTGTTTCCCTGTTCCTCACTCTCTATTGCTCCCCATCTCTCTCTCCCTTTCCCTCTCTATCCCTCATTGTCTATTCTTATCTCTCATTCTCTCCCTCTTACTTTGTCACTCTCGACCCTTCTATCCATCACACCTCATGCTTTCTCTCCGTCTCTATCTCACTGTCCATCTCGCTCTCTCATTCAGCATCTAACACCCTCACATGTTTTTCATCAAATCATATTGGGGAATATTAAAAGCCATTTATAAGAACAGTAACTGGTGAAATTAATCCTGTACTCCTTCATGTGTACAGTGGGAGTGAACGGGAAGGGGTTTGGGATTGGGATTGTGTACAGTGGGAGTGAACGGGAAGGGGTTTGGGTCCATTGGGATAGTGTACGGTGGGAGTGAACGGGAAGGGGTTTGGGTCCATTGGGATTGTGTACAGTGGGAGTGAACGGGAAGGGGTTTGGGTCCATTGGGATTGTGTACAGTGGGAGTGAACGGGAAGGGGTTTGGGTCCATTGGGATTGTGTACAGTGGGAGTGAACGGGAAGGGGTTTGGGTCCATTGGGATTGTGTACAGTGGGAGTGAACGGGAAGGGGTTTGGGTCCATTGGGATTGTGTACAGTGGGAGTGAACGGGAAGGGGTTTGGGTCCATTGGGATTGTGTACAGTGGGAGTGAACGGGAAGGGGTTTGGAATTGGGATTGTGTACAGTGGGAGTGAACGGGAAGGGGTTTGGGTCCATTGGGATTGTGTACAGTGGGAGTGAACGGGAAGGGGTTTGGGATTGGGATTGTGTACGGTGAGAGTGAATGGGAAGGGGTTTGGGTCCATTGGGATTGTGTACAGTGGGAGTGAACGGGAAGGGGTTTGGGTCCATTGGGATTGTGTACGGTGGGAGTGAACGGGAAGGGGTTTGGGATTGGGATTGTGTACGGTGGGAGTGAACGGGAAGGGGTTTGGGTCCATTGGGATTGTGTACGGTGGGAGTGAACGGGAAGGGGTTTGGGTCCATTGGGATTGTGTACGGTGGGAGTGAACGGGAAGGGGTTTGGGATTGGGATTGTGTACGGTGGGAGTGAACGGGAAGGGGTTTGACTCCATTGGGATTGTGTACGGTGGGAGTGAACGGGAAGGGGTTTGGGTCCATTGGGATTGTGTACAGTGGGAGTGAACGGGAAGGGGTTTGGGTCCATTGGGATTGTGTACAGTGGGTGTGAACGGGAAGGGGTTTGGGTCCATTGGGATTGTGTACAGTGGGAGTGAACGGGAAGGGGTTTGGGTCCATTGGGATTGTGTACAGTGGGAGTGAACGGGAAGGGGTTTGGGTCCATTGGGATTGTGTACAGTGGGAGTGAATGGGAAGGGGTTTGGGATTGGGATTGTGTACAGTGGGAGTGAACAGGAAGGGGTTTGGGTCCATTGGGATTGTGTACAGTGGGAGTGAACAGGAAGGGGTTTGGGTCCATTGGGATTGTGTACAGTGGGAGTGAACGGGAAGGGGTTTGGGTCCATTGGGATTGTGCACAGTGGGAGTGAATGGGAAGGGGTTTGGGTCCATTGGGATTGTGTACAGTGGGTGTGAATGGGAAGGGGTTTGGGATTGGGATTGTGTACAGTGGGAGTGAACGGGAAGGGGTTTGGGTCCATTGGGATTGTGTACAGTGGGAGTGAACGGGAAGGGGTTTGGGTCCATTGGGATTGTGTACAGTGGGAGTGAACGGGAAGGGGTTTGGGTCCATTGGGATTGTGTACAGTGGGAGTGAACGGGAAGGGGTTTGGGATTGGGATTGTGTACAGTGGGAGTGAACGGGAAGGGGTTTGGGATTGGGATTGTGTACAGTGGGAGTGAACGGGAAGGGGTTTGGGATTGGGATTGTGTACGGTGAGAGTGAATGGGAAGGGGTTTGGGTCCATTGGGATTGTGTACGGTGGGAGTGAACGGGAAGGGGTTTGGGATTGGGATTGTGTACAGTGGGAGTGAACGGGAAGGGGTTTGGGATTGGGATTGTGTACGGTGGGAGTGAACGGGAAGGGGTTTGACTCCATTGGGATTGTGTACGGTGGGAGTGAAGGGGAAGGGGTTTGGGTCCATTGGGATTGTGTACAGTGGGTGTGAACGGGAAGGGGTTTGACTCCATTGGGATTGTGTACAGTGGGAGTGAATGGGAAGGGGTTTGGGTCCATTGGGATTGTGTACAGTGGGAGTGAAGGGGAAGGGGTTTGGGTCCATTGGGATTGTGTACAGTGGGTGTGAACGGGAAAGGGTTTGGGTCCATTGGGATTGTGTACAGTGGGAGTGAACGGGAAGGGGTTTGGGTCCATTGGGATTGTGTACAGTGGGTGTGAATGGGAAGGGGTTTGGGTCCATTGGGATTGTGTACAGTGGGAGTGAATGGGAAGGGGTTTGGGTCCATTGGGATTGTGTACAGTGGGAGTGAAGGGGAAGGGGTTTGGGTCCATTGGGATTGTGTACAGTGGGAGTGAACGGGAAGGGGTTTGGGATTGGGATTGTGTACGGTGGGAGTGATGCCGAGCGGAGTGTGGGCTGATGGGAAACTGGCTGAATGGTTAGAGACTGAAGAATCAAGAAATGAGTTCACACCGTCGGCTGTGCCTGTCACTCCCCTCCTGGCAAAGTAGTAGATCGTCATGGCGATCATGATCGTTATGATGACATCACCGATTATTATTCCGGCGATGACTCCTGCGTCAATCCGGTAACAATCCTCACATCCTGGAGATGATGAGAACACGGGGTTAAAGGTCAGCGTGTGTCCTGGTTCCCAGGACAGACACAATACAACTTACACAGAGCGGACCCACGCCCAGCGTTAAGGTACAAAACTCAGACAGGTTATTCCAGAACAATCCGGGAAGACTGAACAGGCTGGGGCTCTTCTCTCTGGAAAAGAGAAGGCTGAGGGGGGGAGACCTGACCGAGGCCTTTAAAACGATGGAAGGGTTTCGATGGGGTGGACGTAGAGAAGACGTTTCTGCTTGTCGGAGTGAGACCAGAACTAGGGGGCCATCGATATCAGATCGTCACTCATAAACCCAATGGGGGGGGATTCAGGAGAAACCTCTTTACCCAGAGAGTGGGGGAGAATGTGGGACTCGCTCCCACAGGGAGTGGTCGAGGTGAATAGTGTCGATGTGTTTAAGGGGGGAAGCTGGATAAACACACGAGGGGGAGAGAGAGGAATAGAAGGATATGGGTGAGATGGAGGGGGGGTGGGAGGAGGCTGGTGTGGAGCAGGACCACCAGCACGGAGCAGATGGGCCAAATGGCCTCTTGCTCTACAGAGATTACTGCACAAAACTCTGCGAAGCTGGGTCTGTGACACCGACATTTAAAGGATAATTAAAATAATATCAACACTCACCATTCTGTCCATTCACTACACCTGAGGGATAACCAAAGAAGGGATATTAACAGCAACCTCAGCAGTTAGAGACAGACACTGGCACAGGAACAGGAGGAGGCCCATTCAGCCCCTCGAGCCTGTTACACAGGAACAGGAGGAGCCCATTCAGCCCCTCGAGCCTGTTACACAGGAACAGGAGGAGCCCATTCAGCCCCTCGAGCCTGTTACACAGGAACAGGAGGAGGCCCATTCAGCCCCCTCGAGCCTGTTACACAGGAACAGGAGGAGGTCCATTCAGCTCCCTCGAGCCTGTTACACAGGAACAGGAGGAGGCCATTCAGCCCCCTCGAGCCTGTTACACAGGAACAGGAGGAGGCCCATTCAGCCCCCTCGAGCCTGTTACACAGGAACAGGAGGAGGCCCATTCAGCCCCTTCGAGCGTGTTACACAGGAACAGGAGGAGGCCCATTCAGCCCCCTCGAGCCTGTTACACAGGAACAGGAGGAGGCCCATTCAGCTCCCTCGAGCCTGTTACACAGGAACAGGAAGAGGCCCATTCAGCCCTCTCGAGCCTGTTACACAGGAACAGGAGGAGGCCCATTCAGCCCCCTCGAGCCTGTTACACAGGAACAGGAGGAGGCCCATTCAGCCCCCTCGAGCCTGTTATACAGGAACAGGAGGAGGCCCATTCAGCCCCCTCGAGCCTGTTACACAGGAACAGGAGGCCATTCAGCCCCCTCGAGCCTGTTACACAGGAACAGGAGGAGGCCCATTCAGCCCCCTCGAGCCTGTTACACAGGAACAGGAGGAGGCCATTCAGCCCCTCGTGTCTGTTCTTCTATTCAGTCAGCCTTGGTTCTGTAAACCATTCTGTCACCCAACAATGATCAATAAAAACAGATGCTGAAAGTCTGAGATCAAAAGAGAAACTGCTGGAGTAGCTCAGCAGATCTGACAGCCTCTGTGGAGAGAGACACACAGTTAACGTTTCAGTCTATATGACTTCATGGGAAATCCCTCAATTTCAGCACTGAACTTTTCTACTGACCCCTCCCACCTCGACAGCTTTTTCTGGCGGAGAGAGTTAGAGATTTCCGCTCCCGCTTTGTGTGAAGAAATGCTTCCTGACATCACCCCCTGAACAGCCCGGCTCCAAGTATAAGGTTCCTCCCTCCTGAACAGTTCTCCCTCTCACCTAGACAACATAGTTTCTCTCAATAGAAGAATTTAATCATCTCAAACAATGGACGCCCTGTCAGATTAGTTTAATGTCTGTTATCAATGAGGCATGAAGCTGTTTGTTTTAGCCTGAGGTGAGATACAGAGTAAAACTCCCTCTACACTGTCCCCATCAAACGCTCCCAGGCCAGGTACAGCACGGGGTTAGATACAGAGTAAAGCTCCCTCTACACTGTCCCCATCAAACACTCCCAGGAGAGGTACAGCACGGGGTTAGATACAGAGTAAACTCCCTCTACACTGTCCTCCTCAAACATTCCCAGGACAGGTACAGCACGGGGTTAGATACAGAATAAAGCTCCCTGTACACTGTCCTCCTCAAACACTCCCAGGACAGGTACAGCACGGGGTTAGATACAGAGTAAATCTCCCTCTACACTGTCCCCATCAAACACTCCCAGGACAGGTACAGCACGGGGTTAGATACAGAGTAAATCTCCCTCTACACTGTCCCCATCAAACACTCCCAGGACAGGTACAGCACGGGGTTAGATACAGAGTAAAGCTCCCTCTACACTGTCCCCATCAAACACTCCCAGGACAGGTACAGCACGGGGTTAGATACAGAGTAAAGCTCCCTCCACACCGTCCCCATCAAACACTCCCAGGACAGGTACAGCACAGGGTTAGATACAGAGTAAATCTCCCTCTACCCTGTCCCCATCAAACACTCCCAGGACAGGTACAGCACTCGAATGAAAGCAGAAAATGCTGGACAAACTCAGCAGGTCTGACAGCGTCTGTGAAGCGTGAACCAGAGTTAACATTTCCAGTCCTTATGCATTTTCTTTACAGCTAAAGCGAAGTAGACATTTGATGGATTTTTTTACTGTTTAAATGGTGTAGAGCAAGATTGAAGGTCAGAGATAGGTGGGAGCTCAGGGAGATTGTCAAAGGTGTCATGGACACAAGACAAAGGGAGCGTTAAAGTCTAAAGAAGGCGCTGATGATGGCATAAAGTTAAGAAATCAGAATGTGACTAGCAGAACAAGGGTCTGTGTCCTACGAAAGCCCAACAGTGAATCAAGTGATATCAGCCCTGTGGGGGAAGGAGGAGTAGGAAAAAGAACAGCAAATGAGTAAAATAAAATATGAAAAACGTGCTGTGGATAAAGGGGGAACTGGTAGATGTGCTGTACCTCGATTTCCGGAAGGCAGGGCTGCCACATCTTAGATTATGGCAGAAAATAAAAGCTCATGGTGCAGCAAGTCATGTATTGACATGGATCGAAGATTGGCTGGTTAACAGGGGGCAGAAAGTGGGCAATAACGGGTCTTTATCTGGTTGGGAAGACGGAATGAGTGGTGAGCCACTATGGGTCAGAGCTGGGACCTCGACTGTCTACAGTTTATGTAAAAGACGGATGAAGGGAGGGAAGGGATGGTTCCACATTTTCTGCTGACACAAACACAGCTGGGCAAGTCAGTGGTGAATTGGACATAAGGAGGCTACAAAAAGGTATGGAAAGGTTAAGTGAGCGGGCAAAGGCGTGGCAAATGGAGTGTAATATGGGAGTATGCGAAATCGTCTAATTTGGCAGGAAGAATAAAGGGAAGATTTATTATCTGAACGGTGAGAGATTGCAGAGCTCTGAGGTGCAGAGGGATCTGGGTGTCCTGGTGCATGAATCACAAAAGGCTCGTGTGCAGGTACAGCAGGTCATTCGGAAAGCAGATAGAATGTTATCATTTACTGTGAGGGGAGTTGAATACAGAAGGAGGGAGGTTACCCTTCAGTTACACAGGGGGCTGGTGAGACCACATCTGGAGTATTGCGGACAGTATGGGTCTCCTTATTTAAGGAAGGATGTGAATGCGTTGGAAGCCGTTCAGAGAAGGTTTACCAGACTAATTCCTGGAATGGGCGGGGTTGTCTTATGAGGGAACGTTGGTCAGACTGGGCTTGTATCCACTGGAGTTTAGAAGAGTAAGAGGCAACTTGATTGAAACATGTAAGATCCTGAGGGGGTCTTGACAGGGTGGGTGTGGAGAGGGTGTTCCCTCTTGTGGGAGAATCTAGAACCAGGGGGTCACTGTTTAAAAATAAGGGGTCGCCAGTTTACAATGGAGATGAGGCGAAATGTTTCCTCTCAGTGGGTGGTGAGTCTTTAGAAGCGTCTCCCTGAAAAGGCAGGAAACGGGGTCTTTGAATGTTCTTAAGGCCGAGGTGGGTAGATTCATGGTTAGCAAGGGGGGGGGGTGAAAGATTATCAGGGGGTGGGCGGGATGCAGGTCTGAGGTTACTATCAGATCAGCCACGATCTTATTAAATGGCAGAGCAGAGGCCGAGGGGCTGAATGGCCTCCTCCTGCTCCTTGCTCGCGCGCAATATTATTGAAAGGAAACGAAATAAATAAATAAATAAAATATAAAAATTAAAACGTAAGTAAGTAGATCAAGTATTGGATTAATAAGGCAGTGGGGATGGGGGAGGGAGCTCACGACCTAAAGTTGTTGAATTCAGTATTCAGTCCGGAAGGCTGTAAGGTGCCTAGTCGGAAGATGAGGTGTTGTTCCTCCAGTTTGCGTTGGGCTTCACTGGAACAATGCCGCAGGCCGAGGAGGGACATGTGGGCTTGCTCTCAGGCCAATGTGTCCAGTGAGACAGTGGCGTTGCCGGACCTGGGTGCCAGTGTAGCTTAGCGGTTGACGGTGCAGTGATGGGCGATCTATATTCGAACGTGAGACCCACGCCGCTGGGGGTGAGACCCGAATCCTGGGGCCGTGGTTGAAACAATGGGGAAACGTCTCTGTAAAGCAGAAGTTCTGCAACCTCCCTCGGCAAGCGCTTCAGGACTTCCTGTACGGCAGCTGAACCTGCTGTGGCCTCTCTCCTCCACCCACCCCCACCACCCACCCAAACCAGTCCTGCCAGTTGCCAGTGGCTTTAGCAGATCTCCACACAGGCTGGGCAAAGTGCAGCCTGCAGGTGTCTGGGCCTCATACAGGAGGCAGAATGAATTCAGTTCCAAAAAAAAAATACATTTCTGGCTCTTGAGCTACACATCCAGATACCTTTTTAACTGGTGAAAGCAAAGCTGCTGAGTTTTTCCAGGTACTTTTGTTTTGGTTCAGTTTTTAAATGAGTTGAGGGTTTCTGTCTCTGCTGCTCTTTGAGTGAGTTCCAGACACTCACAGCCCTCTGGGTGGAAAATCTTCCTCATCTCCCCTCTCATCTTCCCACCAATCACTGTAAATCCGCCTAGTCACGGACCTCTCTGCTAAAGTAAACAGGCCCTTCCCATCCACTCTCTCCCCAGGTTCTTTACAGTCTTGTACGTCTCAATCGAATCAGCCCTCGGCCTCCTCTGTTCCAAAGGGAACAACCCCAACCCATCCAACCTTCCCTCATCGCTACAACTTTCCAGTTCAGGCAACACCCTCGCCAACCTCCTCTCAACCCTCTCGAATACTATCACACCCTTTCTGTAAAGGGGTGACCAGAACTGCACACGGCGCTCAAATTGTGGCCTATATCGATACAGTTCCAGCACAACCTCCCCGCTCTGACATTTTGTACCTCGGTTAACAAATGACAGGATTCCATCCGCCTTCTGAACCGCCTTATCGACCTGTCCTGCTACCTTCAGGGATCTGCGGGCATGTACTCCCCGGTCCCTCGCTTCCACTATGCCTCTCAATGTTCTCCCATTAATGGTGGAATCCTTCGCCTTGTTGAACCTCCCCAAATACTTCACCTCACACTTCTCTGGGTCCAATTCCATTAGCCACTTACTTGCCTGGCTGACCAGTCCATTGGCGTCTTCCTTCGGTCGACAGCTATCCTCCTCACTATTAACCACGCAGCCAAACGTAGTGTCATTTCGAGACTTCTTGATCTCACCCACCCCCCTACATTTACATCCAAATCATTGATATAAACCACAAAGAACAGTGGGTCCAGTATTGAGCCCTGCAAGAACCTCACTGGAAACAACCTCCCAGGCCCAAAAACACCCATCAGCAATAACCCTTTGTTTCCAGCCACTGAGCAGATCTTGTATCCCGCTTGGTACATTCCCATGGAGACCATGGGCTTTTACTTTTTAACCAGCCTGTCATGTGGAACCTTGTCAAAAGCCTTGCTAAAATCTGTGTAGGCAGCATCGACCACACTATCCTGATCAATCCTCCTTGTCACTCCCTCAGAAATTTCAATCGGGTTAGTTAGACAGGACCATCCCTTAACAAATCCACGCCAACTGCCCTGGATTAATCCAGGTCTGTCCAAGTCCACCCATGACAGCAGTCAGACTGCCTGGCCTGTGTAAATTCAGCCTATCCCTCTCTCCCTCTTTGAGAACAGGTCCAACGTTAGCAGATGGGTCTGAAGCCGAGAGGTGGGTAAGGAGTCAGTCAAGGAGGCTGGAGCATCATAACGAGGGTGAAAAATACACAGAGAGAGAGAGAAAGAGATAGAAAGAGAGAGAGAGAGTGAAGTGCAGAGATTTAGCGAGGGAATTCCAGATCTCAGGGACCCCCCCCCCCCAGGCAGCTGAAGGCACGGCCGTCAGTGCTGGAGCGATGGGAATCAGGGGATGGTCAAGAGGCTGGAATTGGAGGAACGCAGAGATCTCGGAGGGTTGTAGGGGCTGGAGGAGGTTACAGAGATAGGGAGGGGTGTAGGGGCTGGAGGAGGTTACAGAGATAGGGAGAGGTGTAGGGGCTGGAGGAGGTTACAGAGATAGGGAGGGGTGTAGGGGCTGGAGGAGGTTACAGAGATAGGGAGTGTTGTAGGGGCTGGAGGAGGTTACAGAGATAGGGAGGGGTGTAGGGGCTGGAGGAGGTTACAGAGATAGGGAGGGGTGTAGGGGCTGGAGGGGGTTACAGAGATAGGGAGGGGTGTAGGGGCTGGAGGGGGTTACAGGGATAGGGAGGGGTGTAGGGGCTGGAGGTGGTTACAGAGATAGGGAGGGTTGTAGGGGCTGGAGGAGGTTACAGAGATAGGGAGGGGTGTAGGGTCTGGAGGGGGTTACAGAGATAGGAAGGGTGGTAGGGGCTGGAAGAGGTTACAGAGATAGGGAGGGTGGTAGGGGCTGGAGGGGGTTACAGAGATAGTGAGGGTTGTAGGGGTTGGAGGAGATTACAGAGGTAGGGAGGGTTGTAAGGGCTGGAAGAGGTTACAGAGATGGTTGATGGGAGTGGGCAAATTTGAACACAAGGAGATGAAATTTAAAATTGCGATAACTTACCCCACAACAGACAGGAGAGAAACAGAGAGAGGGTCAGGATTCTGGAAGTCCCCGGCTTCTCCATGATTCTCGTCAATGTTAAAAGTCTGAAGGGCTGGAGTCTGGAGGCTCCCTGATTCAGGTGGAGCAGAACTCGATATACAAAAGGGAAGCAGGAGGCAACCGGGAATTATCCGAGATCACAGAGGCTTCAACCTGAGAGTGGAAACGAGTCAGTGGGTGGGTAAGTGCATGAGGAAGTACTGTACTGAAGAAACGGCTTCAAATGTTCCGTCAGAAGTGTTTGTGGTCAAGAGTCCAGCAAACAGCTAAAGTAGGACAGACAGAGTAAATGATATCACAACACCGAGAGACTGACACATCACAACACCGAGACACAGAGATATCACACCGAGAGACAGAGATATCACACCGAGAGACAGAGACATCACACCGAGAGACAGAGATATCACACCGAGAGACAGAGACATCACACCGAGAGACAGAGATATCACAACACCGAGAGACAGAGATATCACAACACCGAGAGACAGAGACATCACACCGAGAGACAGAGACATCACAACACCAAGAGACAGAGACATCACACCGAGAGACAGAGACATCACACCGAGAGACAGAGACATCACAACACCGAGAGACAGAAATATCACACCGAGAGACAGAGACATCACACCGAGAGACAGAGACATCACAACACCGAGAGACAGAGACATCACAACACCGAGAGACAGAAATATCACACCGAGAGACAGAGACATCACAACACCGAGAGACAGAGACATCACAACACCGAGAGACAGAGACATCACACCGAGAGACAGAGACATCACACCGAGAGACAGAGACATCACAACACCGAGAGACAGAGACATCACAACACCGAGAGACAGAGACATCACAACACCGAGAGACAGAGACATCACAACACCGAGAGACAGAGATATCACAACACCGAGAGACAGAGATATCACAACACCGAGAGACAGAGACATCACAACACCGAGAGACAGAGACATCACAACACCGAGAGACAGAGATATCACAACACCGAGAGACAGAGACATCACAACACCGAGAGACAGAGATATCACACTGAGAGGCAGAGACATCACACCGAGAGACAGAGACATCACACCAAGAGACAGAGACATCACAACACCGAGAGACAGAGACATCACAACACCGAGAGACAGACATCACACCGAGAGACAGAGATATCATACCAAGAGACAGAGATATCACACCGAGAGACAGAGACATCACAACACCGAGAGACAGAGACATCACACCGAGAGACAGAGACATCACAACACCGAGAGACAGAGACATCACAACACCGAGAGACAGAGACATCACAACACCGAGAGACAGAGATATCACAACACCGAGAGACAGAGATATCACAACACCGAGAGTCAGAGACATCACAACACCGAGAGACAGAGATATCACAACACCGAGAGACAGAGACATCACAACACCGAGAGACAGAGACATCACAACACCGAGAGACAGAGATCACACCGAGAGACAGAGATATCACAACACTGAGAGACAGAGACATCACAACACCGAGAGAGAGAGATATCACAACACCGAGAGACAGAGACATCACAACACCGAGAGACAGAGACATCACACCGAGAGACAGAGACATCACACCGAGAGACAGAGATATCACACGGAGAGACAGAGACATCACAACACCGAGAGACAGAGACATCACAACACCGAGAGACAGAGACATCACAACACCGAGAGACAGAGACATCACACCGAGAGACAGAGACATCACAACACCGAGAGACAGAGACGTCACAACACCGAGAGACAGAGACATCACAACACCGAGAGACAGAGACATCACACCGAGAGACAGAGACATCACACCGAGAGACAGAGACATCACACCGAGAGACAGAGACATCACAACACCGAGAGACAGAGACATCACACCGAGAGACAGAGACATCACAACACCGAGAGACAGAGATATCACAACACCGAGAGTCAGAGACATCACAACACCGAGAGACAGAGATATCACAACACCGAGAGACAGAGACATCACAACACCGAGAGACAGAGACATCACAACACCGAGAGACAGAGATCACACCGAGAGACAGAGATATCACAACACTGAGAGACAGAGACATCACAACACCGAGAGACAGAGATATCACAACACCGAGAGACAGAGATATCACAACACCGAGAGACAGAGACATCACAACACCGAGAGACAGAGACATCACACCGAGAGACAGAGACATCACACCGAGAGACAGAGATATCACACGGAGAGACAGAGACATCACAACACCGAGAGACAGAGACATCACAACACCGAGAGACAGAGACATCACAACACCGAGAGACAGAGACATCACACCGAGAGACAGAGACATCACAACACTGAGAGACAGAGACGTCACAACACCGAGAGACAGAGACATCACACCGAGAGACAGAGACATCACACCGAGAGACAGAGACATCACAACACCGAGAGACAGAGACATCACACCGAGAGACAGAGACATCACAACACCGAGAGACAGAGACATCACAACACCGAGAGACAGAGACATCACAACACCGAGAGACAGAGACATCACACCGAGAGACAGAGACATCACAACACCGAGAGACAGAGACATCACAACACCGAGAGACAGAGACATCACAACACCGAGAGGCAGAGATATCACAACACCGAGTGTGTGTGGGTGTGTGAGTGTGTGTGGGGGTGTGTGTGGGGGTGTGTGGAGGTGTGTCGGGGTGTGTGTGGGGGTGTGTGGAGGTGTGTCGGGGTGTGTGGGGTGTGTGGGGTGTTTGGGGGTGTGTGTGGGGGTGTGTGTGGGGGTGTGTGTGGGGGTGTGTGTGGGGTGTGTGGGGTGTGTGGGTGTGTGGGGGTGTGTGTGGGGGGGTGTGTGGGGGTGTGGGTGTGTGTGGGGTGTGTGGGGTGTTTGGGGGTGTGTGGGGGTGTGTGTGGGGGTGTGTGTGGGGGTGTGTGGTTGTGTGTGGGGTGTGTGGGGTGTTTGGGGGTGTGTGGGGGTGTGTGTGGGGGTGTGTGTGGGGGTGTGTGGTTGTGTGTGGGGTGTGTGGGAGTGTGTGGGGGGGATTCGGGGTGTGTGGGGGTGTGTGAGGTGTGTGGGGGTGTGGGGGGGTGTGGTGGTGTGTCGGGGTGTGTGTGGGGCTGTGTGGGGGTGTGTGTGGGTGGATGTGGGGCTTGGGGGGGGTGTGGGGGTGTGTGGGTATGTGTGGGGAGTGTGTCGGGTTGTGTGTGAGGCTGTGTGGGGGTGCGTGTGGGGGGATGTGGGGGTGTGGGGGGGTTTGGTGGAGTGTGGGGGGTGTGTGGGGGTGTGTGGGTGTGTGTGGGGGTGTGTGTGGGGTGTGTGTGGTGTGTGTGGGTGTGTGTGTGGGGCAGTGTGGGTGTGTGTGGGAGTGTGTGGTGTTTGGGGGAGTGTGTGGGGGTTGTGGTGTGTGTGTGGGGTGTGGTGTGTGTGGGTGTGTGTGGGGGTGTGTGAGAGTGTGTGGGGAGTGTGTGGGGTGTGGGGGTGTGTGAGGGGTGTGTGGGTGTGTGTGGGGGTGTGTGTGAGGGGTGTGGGTGTGTGTGGGGTGTGTGGAGTGTGTGGGGGTGTGTGTGAGGGTGTGTGGGGGTGTGTGAGTGGGTTTGTAGGTGAGTGTGTGTGGGTGTGTGTGGGGGTTTGTAGGTGTGTGTGTGGGGTGTGTGGGGTGTGTGTGGGGGTGTGTGTGAGGGTGTGTGGGGGTGTGTGTGAGGGTGTGTGTGAGGATGTGTGGGTGTGTGTGGGACTGTGTGGGGGTGTGTGTGGTGTGTGGGGGTGTGTGGGGGTGTGTGGGGGGTGTGTGGGGGTGTGTGTGAGGATGTGTGGGTGTGTGTGGGGCTGTGTGGGGGTGTGTGAGTGTGTGTGGGGGTGTGTGGGGGTGTGTGTGGTGTGTGGGGGTGTGTGTGAGTGCGGGGTTGTTGGGGTGTGTGGGAATTGTGTTGGGGCGTGTGTGGGTGTGTGGGTGTGTGTGGGTGTGTGGGGGTGTGTGTGGGTGTGTGGGGGTTTGTGTGAGGGTGTGTGGGGGTGTGTGTGTGGGTGTGTGGGGGTGTGTGTGGGTGTGTGGGGGTTTGTGTGAGGGTGTGTGGGGGTGTGTGTGAGGGTGTGTGGGGGTGTGTGTGATGGTGTGTGGGTGTGTGTGCGGTTGTGTGGGGGTGTGTGTGTGGTGTGTGTAGGGGTGTGTGGGTGTGTGTGTGGGTGCGGGCGGGTGTGGGGGGTGTTGGGGTGTGTGTCTGGGTGTGTGTGGGGGTGTGTGGGGGTGTGTGGGGGTGTGTGTGGGAGGGTGTGGTGGTGTGTGTGAGGTGTGTGTGGGTGTGTGTGGGAGGGTGTGGTGGTGTGTGTGAGGTGTGTGTGGGAGGGTGTGTGGGGTGTGTGGGGGTGTGTGTGGGGGTGTGTGGGTGTGTGTGGGGGTGTGTGGGGGGTGTGTGGGGGTTTGTGTGGGAGGGTGTGGTGGTGTGTGTGAGGTGTGTGTGGGTGTGTGTGGGAGGGTGTGGTGGTGTGTGTGAGGTGTGTGTGGGGGTGTGTGTGGGGTGTGTGGGGGTGTGTGGGTGTGTGTGGGGGTGTGTGGGGGGTGTGTGGGGGTGTGTGTGGG
Source organism: Isurus oxyrinchus (assembly GCA_026770705.1). NCBI lineage: Eukaryota > Metazoa > Chordata > Chondrichthyes > Lamniformes > Lamnidae > Isurus > Isurus oxyrinchus. Next base: position 14,007 of record JANJGN010003441.1, on the reverse strand, counting down.
AGGGGTGTGGTGGTGTGTGTGAGGTGTGTGTGGGTGTGTGTGGGAGGGTGTGGTGATGTGTGTGAGGTGTGTGTGGGAGGGTGTGTGGGGTGTGTGGAGTGTGTGAGGTGTGTGTGGGAGGGTGTGGGGGTGTGGGGATGCGTGTGAGGTGTGTGGGGGTGTGTGTGGGGGGTGTGTGTGAGGTGTGTGTGGCGGTGTGTGGGGGTGTGGGGGGCTATGTGTGGGCCTGTGTATATGGGTGTGTGTGTGTGGGTGTGGGGGTGTGTGTTTGGGGGTGTGTGGGGGGTGTGTGGGGGTGTGTGGGGGTGTGTGGGGGTGTGTGTGGGGGTGTGTGGGTGTGTGTGTGTGGGGTGTGTGTGGGGGTGTGTGTGGGGTTGTGTGGGGGTGTGTGGGGTGTGTGGGGGGTGTGTCTGGGGTTGTGTGGGGGTGTGTGTGGGGGTGTGTGGGGGGTGTGTGGGGGTGTGTGTGGGGGTGTGTGGGGGTGTATGTGGGTGTGTGTGTGGGGGTGTGTGTGGGGGTGTGTGTGGGGATGTGTGTGGGGTGTGTGTGGGGGTTTGTGGGGGTGTGTGGGGGTGTGTGGGGGTGTGGGGGTGTGTGTGTGTGTGTGGGGGTGTGTGGGTGTGTGGGCGTGTGTGGGGGTGTGTGTGTGTGTGTGGGGGTGTGTGGGTGTGTGGGCGTGTGTGGGGGTGTGTGTGTGTGTGTGGGGGTGTGTGGGTGTGTGTGGGGGTGTGTGGGTGTGTGTGGGTGTGTGTGGGGGTGTGAGTAGGGGTGTGTGGGGGCTGTGTGGGGGTATGTGTGGGGGTGTGTGGGGTGTGTGTGGGTGTGTGGGTGTGTGTGTGGGTGTGTGTGAGTTGTGTGTGGGGGTGTGTGGGTGTGTGTGAGTTGTGTGTGGGGGTGTGTGGGTTGTGGGGATGTGCGTGGGGTTGAGTCGGGGTGTGTGGGGTTGAGTGTGGGATGTGTGTGGGAGTTTGTGTGGGGGTGTGTGTGCGGGTGTGTGGGGGTGTGTGTGGGGGTGTGTGGGGTGTGTGGGGGTGTGTGTGCGGGTGTGTGGGGGTGTGTGTGGGGGTGTGTGGGGTGTGTGGGGGTGTGTGGGAGTGTGGGGCTGTGTGAGGTGTGTGTGGGGGTGGAGTGGGGGTTTGTGGGTGTGTGTGTGGGTGTGTGTGAGTTGTGTGTGGGGGTGTGTGGGTTGTGGGGATGTGCGTGGGGTTGAGTCGGGGTGTGTGGGGTTGAGTGTAGGATGTGTGTGGGAGTTTGTGTGGGGGTGTGTGTGCGGGTGTGTGGGGGTGTGTGTGGGGGTGTGTGGGGTGTGTGGGGGTGTGTGGGAGTGTGGGGCTGTGTGAGGTGTGTGTGGGGGTGGAGTGGGGGTTTGTGGGTGTGTGTGGGGGTTTGTGGGTGTGTGTGGGGTTGTGTCGGGGTGTGTGTGGGGGTGAGTGTGAGGTGTTTGTGGGTGTGTGTGGGGGTCTGTGTGGGGGTGTGTGGGTTGTGGGGATGTGTGTGGGGTTGTGTCTGGGTGTGTGGCGGTGTGTGGGGTTGAGTGGGGGTGTGTGGGGGTGTGTGTGAGGGTGTGTGTGGGGGTGTGTGTGGGTGTGTGTGGGATGTGTGTGGGGGTTTGTGTGGGGGTGTGTGTGGGGGTGTGTGGGGTGTGTGGGGGTGTGTGGGAGTGTGAGGGTGTGTGAGGTGTGTGGGGGTGTGTGTGAGGGTGTGTGTGGGGGTGTGTGTGAGGGTGTGTGTGGGTGTGTGCGTGTGTGTGGGGGTGTGTGTGGGGGTGTGTGGGGGTGTGTGGGGTGTGTGCGGGTGTGTGGGGGGTGTGTGTGGTGGTGTGTGGGGGTGTGTGAGGTGTGTGGGGGTGTGTGTGGGTGTGTGTGGGGGTGTGTGGGGGTGTGTGGGTGTGTGTGTGGGTGTGTGTGGGTGTGTGTGGGGGGGATTCGGGGTGTGTGGGGGTGTGTGAGGTGTGTGGGGGGTGTGGGGGGGTGTGGTGGTGTGTCGGGGTGTGTGTGGGGCTGTGTGGGGGTGTGTGTGGGTGGATGTGGGGCTTGGGGGGGGTGTGGGGGTGTGTGGGTATGTGTGGGGTGTGTGTCGGGTTGTGTGTGAGGCTGTGTGGGGGTGCGTGTGGGGGGATGTGGGGGTGTGGGGGGGTTTGGTGGTGTGTGGGGGTGTGTGGGGGTGTGTGGGTGTGTGTGGGGGGATGTGGGGGTGTGGGGGGGTTTGGTGGTGTGTGGGGGTGTGTGTGGGAGTGTGTGACGTGTTTGTGGGAGTGTGTGACGTGTTTGTGGGAGTGTGTGTGGGGGTGTGTGAAGTGTGTGGAGGGGTGTGGGTGTGTGTGGGGCTGTGTGGGGGTGTGTGAGGTGTGTGTGGGGGTGTGTGTGGGCGTGTGTGGGGGTGTGTGTGGGGGTGTGTGTGGGTGTTTGTGGGGGTGTGTGTGGGTGTGTGTGTGTGTGGGTGCGGGCGAGTGTGGGGGGTGTTGGAGTGTGTGGGGGTGTGTGTGAGGGTGTGTGGGTGTGTGTGGGGGTGTGTAGGTGTGTGTGTGGGGTGTGTGGGGTGTGTGTGGGGGTGTGTGTGAGGGTGTGTGGGGGTGTGTGTGAGGGTGTGTGTGAGGATGTGTGGGTGTGTGTGGGACTGTGTGGGGGTGTGTGTGGTGTGTGGGGGTGTGTGGGGGTGTGTGGGGGTGTGTGGGGGTGTGTGTGAGGATGTGTGGGTGTGTGTGGGGCTGTGTGGGGGTGTGTGAGTGTGTGTGGGGGTGTGTGGGGGTGTGTGTGGTGTGTGGGGGTGTGTGTGAGTGCGGGGTTGTTGGGGTGTGTGGGAATTGTGTTGGGGCGTGTGTGGGTGTGTGGGTGTGTGTGGGTGTGTGGGGGTGTGTGTGGGTGTGTGGGGGTTTGTGTGAGGGTGTGTGGGGGTGTGTGTGTGGGTGTGTGGGGGTGTGTGTGGGTGTGTGGGGGTTTGTGTGAGGGTGTGTGGGGGTGTGTGTGAGGGTGTGTGGGGGTGTGTGTGATGGTGTGTGGGTGTGTGTGCGGTTGTGTGGGGGTGTGTGTGTGGTGTGTGTAGGGGTGTGTGGGTGTGTGTGTGGGTGCGGGCGGGTGTGGGGGGTGTTGGGGTGTGTGTCTGGGTGTGTGTGGGGGTGTGTGGGGGTGTGTGGGGGTGTGTGTGGGAGGGTGTGGTGGTGTGTGTGAGGTGTGTGTGGGTGTGTGTGGGAGGGTGTGGTGGTGTGTGTGAGGTGTGTGTGGGAGGGTGTGTGGGGTGTGTGGGGGTGTGTGGGGGTGTGTGGGTGTGTGTGGGGGTGTGTGGGGGTGTGTGGGGGTGTGTGTGGGAGGGTGTGGTGGTGTGTGTGAGGTGTGTGTGGGTGTGTGTGGGAGGGTGTGGTGGTGTGTGTGAGGTGTGTGTGGGAGGGTGTGTGGGGTGTGTGGGGGTGTGTGGGGGTGTGTGGGTGTGTGTGGGGGTGTGTGGGGGTGTGTGGGGGTTTGTGTGGGAGGGTGTGGTGGTGTGTGTGAGGTGTGTGTGGGTGTGTGTGGGAGGGTGTGGTGGTGTGTGTGAGGTGTGTGTGGGGGTGTGTGTGGGGTGTGTGGGGGTGTGTGGGTGTGTGTGGGGGTGTGTGGGGGTGTGTGGGGGTGTGTGTGGGAGGGTGTGGTGGTGTGTGTGAGGTGTGTGTGGGTGTGTGTGGGAGGGTGTGGTGATGTGTGTGAGGTGTGTGTGGGAGGGTGTGTGGGGTGTGTGGAGTGTGTGAGGTGTGTGTGGGAGGGTGTGGGGGTGTGGGGATGCGTGTGAGGTGTGTGGGGGTGTGTGTGGGGGGTGTGTGTGAGGTGTGTGTGGCGGTGTGTGGGGGGTGTGGGGGGCTATGTGTGGGCCTGTGTATATGGGTGTGTGTGTGTGGGTGTGGGGGTGTGTGTTTGGGGGTGTGTGGGGGGTGTGTGGGGGTGTGTGGGGGTGTGTGGGGGTGTGTGTGGGGGTGTGTGGGTGTGTGTGTGTGGGGTGTGTGTGGGGGTGTGTGTGGGGTTGTGTGGGGGTGTGTGGGGTGTGTGGGGGGTGTGTCTGGGGTTGTGTGGGGGTGTGTGTGGGGGTGTGTGGGGGGTGTGTGGGGGTGTGTGTGGGGGTGTGTGGGGGTGTATGTGGGTGTGTGTGTGGGGGTGTGTGTGGGGGTGTGTGTGGGGATGTGTGTGGGGTGTGTGTGGGGGTTTGTGGGGGTGTGTGGGGGTGTGTGGGGGTGTGGGGGTGTGTGTGTGTGTGTGGGGGTGTGTGGGTGTGTGGGCGTGTGTGGGGGTGTGTGTGTGTGTGTGGGGGTGTGTGGGTGTGTGGGCGTGTGTGGGGGTGTGTGTGTGTGTGTGGGGGTGTGTGGGTGTGTGTGGGGGTGTGTGGGTGTGTGTGGGTGTGTGTGGGGGTGTGAGTAGGGGTGTGTGGGGGCTGTGTGGGGGTATGTGTGGGGGTGTGTGGGTGTGTGTGGGTGTGTGGGTGTGTGTGTGGGTGTGTGTGAGTTGTGTGTGGGGGTGTGTGGGTGTGTGTGAGTTGTGTGTGGGGGTGTGTGGGTTGTGGGGATGTGCGTGGGGTTGAGTCGGGGTGTGTGGGGTTGAGTGTGGGATGTGTGTGGGAGTTTGTGTGGGGGTGTGTGTGCGGGTGTGTGGGGGTGTGTGTGGGGGTGTGTGGGGTGTGTGGGGGTGTGTGTGCGGGTGTGTGGGGGTGTGTGTGGGGGTGTGTGGGGTGTGTGGGGGTGTGTGGGAGTGTGGGGCTGTGTGAGGTGTGTGTGGGGGTGGAGTGGGGGTTTGTGGGTGTGTGTGTGGGTGTGTGTGAGTTGTGTGTGGGGGTGTGTGGGTTGTGGGGATGTGCGTGGGGTTGAGTCGGGGTGTGTGGGGTTGAGTGTAGGATGTGTGTGGGAGTTTGTGTGGGGGTGTGTGTGCGGGTGTGTGGGGGTGTGTGTGGGGGTGTGTGGGGTGTGTGGGGGTGTGTGGGAGTGTGGGGCTGTGTGAGGTGTGTGTGGGGGTGGAGTGGGGGTTTGTGGGTGTGTGTGGGGGTTTGTGGGTGTGTGTGGGGTTGTGTCGGGGTGTGTGTGGGGGTGAGTGTGAGGTGTTTGTGGGTGTGTGTGGGGGTCTGTGTGGGGGTGTGTGGGTTGTGGGGATGTGTGTGGGGTTGTGTCTGGGTGTGTGGCGGTGTGTGGGGTTGAGTGGGGGTGTGTGGGGGTGTGTGTGAGGGTGTGTGTGGGGGTGTGTGTGGGTGTGTGTGGGATGTGTGTGGGGGTTTGTGTGGGGGTGTGTGTGGGGGTGTGTGGGGTGTGTGGGGGTGTGTGGGAGTGTGAGGGTGTGTGAGGTGTGTGGGGGTGTGTGTGAGGGTGTGTGTGGGGGTGTGTGTGAGGGTGTGTGTGGGTGTGTGCGTGTGTGTGGGGGTGTGTGTGGGGGTGTGTGGGGGTGTGTGGGGTGTGTGCGGGTGTGTGGGGGTGTGTGTGGTGGTGTGTGGGGGTGTGTGAGGTGTGTGGGGGTGTGTGTGGGTGTGTGTGGGGGTGTGTGGGGGTGTGTGGGTGTGTGTGTGGGTGTGTGTGGGTGTGTGTGGAGGTGTGTGTGGGATGTGTGTGGGGGTTTGTGTGGGGCTGTGTGTGTGGGGGTGTGTGGGACTGTGTGTGGGTGTGTGTGGGGGTGTGTGTGGGGGTGTGTGTGTGGGTGTGTGTGGGGGTGTGTGGGGGTGTTAGAGGTGTGTGTGGGTGTGTGTGGAGGTGTGTGAGGTGTGTGTGGGTGTGTGAGGGTGTGAGGGTGTGTGTGTGGGTGTGTGGGGGCTGTGTGGGGGTGCGTGGGTTGTGTGGGGGTGTGTGTGTGTGTGTGTGGGTGCGGGCGAGTGTGGGGGGTGTTGGAGTGTGTGGGGGTGTGTGTGTGTGTGTGGGGGTGTGTGTGGGGGTGTGTGGCGGTGTGTGGGGGTGTGTGTGTGTGTGTGGGACTGTGTGTGTGGGTGTGTGTGGGGGTGTGTGTGGGGGTGTGTGTGGGGGTGTGTGTGGGGGTGTGTGTGTGGGTGTGTGTGGGGGAGTGTGGGGGTGTTAGAGGTGTGTGTGGGTGTGTGTGGGGGTGTGTGGAGGTGTGTGTGGGGTGTGTGGAGGTGTGTGTGGGATGTGTGTGGGGGTTTGTGTGGGGGTGTGTGGGGGTGTGTGGGGTGTGTGGGGGGGATTCGGTGTGTGTGAGGTGTGTGGGGGGTGTGGGGGTGTGTCGGGGTGTGTGTGGGGCTGTGTGGGAGTGTGTGTGACGTGTTTGTGGGAGTGTGTGTGGGTATGTGTGGAGGGGTGTGGGTGTGTGTGTGTGGGTGTGTGGGGGCTGTGTGGGGGTGCGTGGGAGTTTGTGGGGGGGTGTGTGGGGGAGCGTGGGGTTGTGTGGGGGTATGTTTGTGGGGGTGTGGGGGTTTGCGGGGTGTTGGGGTGTGTGGGCGTGTGTGTAGGGCTGTATGGGGGTGTGTGGGGGTGTGTGGGGTGTGTGGGGGATGTGTGGTGTGTGTGTGGGGGTGTGTGTGGGGGTGTGTGGCGGTGTGTGGGGTGTGTGGGGGTGTGTG
>JANJGN010003440.1:0-45541 GCA_026770705.1 Isurus oxyrinchus | reverse complement strand
GAATGTGTGGGACACAGGGTTCAAGGTGGGAAAGGAGGGGATACAGGGGTCAGCATGGGAATATGTGGGACAAGGGATTAGGGTGGGAATGTGAGGGATACCGGGGTCAAGGTCGGAATGTAAGGGATACAGGGGTCAGGGTGGAAATGTGGGGGATACAGGGGTCTGGGTGGGAATCCGGGGATACAGAGGTCAGGGTGGGAATGTTGGTGATACAAGGGCCAGGCTGGGAATCGGGGGACATAGGAGACAGGGAGGGAATGTGGTGGATACAGGGATCAGCATGGGTATTGGGAGATACAGGGGTCAGGGTGGGAATGTGGGGGATACAGGGGTTGGGGGAATATAAGGATATAAACATCAGGTATCAGGATTTTGATTGCGGTGAACAGGTGTCAGGTTGCATTGGGGTTTACAAGGGTCAGTGGCCAGAATGGGGTAGGGGACATATGAGAGATCCAGGGATCATGGTGGGAATGGGGTGGAGATCTCGGGGTCAGGTTGCAGGTGGGCCTGGGGGGTACAGGGTCAGAGTGGATTGTGGAATAAGGTGGTCAGGGTAGGGATGTGGGAAATATGGGGTCAGGGTGAAGAATGTGGCGATAAAAGTGTCAGGGTGGGATGGGAGATGCGCGGGTTAGAGGAGAATGTCGGAATACAGGGGTCAGGTGTAAGACTGGGAATGGGGATATACCGGGGTCACGGTGGGGATGTCGGGGCCATGGGGATCAGGGTGGGAATAAGCAGATACGGGGGGTCAGAGTGTGAATAAGCAGATACGGGAGTCAGACTGTGAATAGGCAGATATGGGGGGTCAGAGTGTCAATAGGCAGATAAAGGGGTCAGAGTGTCAATAGGCAGGTACGGGGGTCAGAGTGTCAATAGGCAGATATGGGGGTCAGAGTGTCAATAGGCAGATACGGGGGGTCTGAGTGTCAATATTGAGATATGGGGGTCAGAGTGTCAAAAGATGGATACGGGAGTGAGAGTGTCAATAGACAGTTACGGGGGTCAGATTGTCCATAGGCAGATACGGGGGGCAGGGTGGGAATGGAGTGGATTCAGGTGTCAGGGTGGGAATGGAGCGGATACAGTGGTTAGGGTGGGAATTGAGTGGATACAGGTTTCAGGGTGGGAATGTGGGGGTATACAGGAGTCAGGGTGGGAATATGGGGGATACAGGGGTTAGGTTGGGAATGTGAGGGATACAGGGGTCAGGGTGGGAATGTGGGGGATACAGGGGTCAGGGTGGGAATGTGGGGGGATACAGGAGTTAGGGTGGGAATGGAGGGGATACAGGGATCAGGGTGGGAATGTTGGGGATACAGGGGTCAGTGTGGGAATGGAGGGGTTACTGGCATCTGGGTAGGAATGGAGTGGTTACAGGTGTCAGGGTGGGAATGGAGGTGTTACAGGGGTCAGCGTGAGAATGGAGGGGATACAGTGGTCAGTGTTGGAAAGGAGGGGATACATGGGTCAGGGTGGGAGTGTAGGGGTGACAGGGTTCAGGTGGGAATGTAGGGGATACAGGTGTCAGGGAGGGAATGGTGTGGATACAGGGGTCAGGGTGGGAATGTGTGGGACACAAGGTTCAAGGTGGGAAAGGAGGGGATACAGGTGTCAGCATGGGAATATGTGGGACAAGGGATTAGGGTGGGAATGTGAGGGATACCGGGGTCAAGGTCAGAATGTAAGGGATACAGGGGTCAGGGTGGAAATGTGGGGGATACAGGGGTCTGGGTGGGAATCCGGGGATACAGAGGTCAGGGTGGGAATGTTGGTGATACAAGGGCCAGGCTGGGAATCGGGGGACATAGGGGACAGGGAGGGAATGTGGTGGATACAGGGATCAGCATGGGTATTGGGAGATACAGGGGTCAGGGTGGGAATGTGGGGGATACAGGGGTTGGGGGAATATAAGGATATAAACATCAGGTATCAGGATTTTGATTGCGGTAAACAGGTGTCAGGTTGCATTGGGGTTTACAAGGGTCAGTGGCCAGAATGGGGTAGGGGACATATGAGAGATCCAGGGATCATGGTGGGAATGGGGTGGAGATCTCGGGGTCAGGTTGCAGGTGGGCCTGGGGGGTACAGGGTCAGAGTGGTATTGTGGAATAAGGTGGTCAGGGTAGGGATGTGGGAAACATGGGGTCAGGGTGAAGAATGTGGTGATAAAAGTGTCAGGGTGGGATGGGAGATGCGCGGGTTAGAGGAGAATGTCGGAATACAGGGGTCAGGTGTAAGACTGGGAATGGGGATATACCGAGGTCACAGTGGGGATGTCGGGGCCATGGGGATCAGGGTGGGAACAAGCAGATACGGGGAGTCAGAGTGTGAATAAGCAGATACGGGAGTCAGAGTGTGAATAGGCAGATATGGGGGTCAGAGTGTCAATAGGCAGATAAAGGGGTCAGAGTGTCAATAGGCAGGTACGGGGGTCAGAGTGTCAATAGGCAGATATGGGGGTCAGAGTGTCAATAGGCAGATACGGGGGTCTGAGTGTCAATATTGAGATATGGGGGTCAGAGTGTCAAAAGATGGATACGGGAGTGAGAGTGTCAATAGACAGTTACGGGGGTCAGATTGTCCATAGGCAGATATGGGGGGCAGGGTGGGAATGGAGTGGATTCAGGTGTCAGGGTGGGAATGGAGCGGATACAGTGGTTAGGGTGGGAATTGAGTGGATACAGGTTTCAGGGTGGGAATGTGGGGGTATACAGGAGTCAGGGTGGGAATATGGGGGATACAGGGGTTAGGCTGGGAATGTGAGTGATACAGGGGTCAGGTGGGAATGTGGGGGATACCGGGGTCAGGGTGGGAATGTGGGGGGATACAGGAGTTAGGGTGGGAATATGTTGTATACAGGGGTCAGGGTAGGAATGTGAGGGATACAGGGGTCAGGATGGGAATGGAGGGGATACAGGGATCAGTGTGGGAATGGAGGGGTTACTGGCATCTGGGTAGGAATGGAGTGGTTACAGGTGTCAGGGTGGGAATGGAGGTGTTACAGAGGTCAGCGTGAGAATGGAGGGGATACAGTGGTCAGTGTTGGAAAGGAGGGGATACAAGGGTCAGGGTGGGAATGATGGGGTGACTGGGTTCAGGGTGGGAATGTAGGGGATACAGGTGTCAGGGAGGGAATGGTGTGGATACAGGGGTCAGGGTGGGAATGTGTGGGACATAGGGTTCAAGGTGGGAAAGGAGGGGATACAGGGGTCAGCATGGGAATATGTGGGACAAGGGATTAGGGTGGGAATGTGAGGGATACCGGGGTCAAGGTCGGAATGTAAGGGATACAGGGGTCAGGGTGGAAATGTGGGGGATACAGGGGTCTGGGTGGGAATCCGGGGATACAGAGGTCAGGGTGGGAATGTTGGTGATACAAGGGCCAGGCTGGGAATCGGGGGACATACGGGACAGGGAGGGAATGTGGTGGATACAGGGATCAGCATGGGTATTGGGAGATACAGGGGTCAGGGTGGGAATGTGGGGGATACAGGGGTTGGGGGAATATAAGGATATAAACATCAGGTATCAGGATTTTGATTGCGGTAAACAGGTGTCAGGTTGCATTGGGGTTTACAAGGGTCAGTGGCCAGAATGGGGTAGGGGACATATGAGAGATCCAGGGATCATGGTGGGAATGGGGAGGAGATCTCGGGGTCAGGTTGCAGGTGGGCCTGGGGGGTACAGGGTCAGAGTGGGATTGTGGAATAAGGTGGTCAGGGTAGGGATGTGGGAAATATGGGGTCAGGGTGAAGAATGTGGCGATAAAAGTGTCAGGGTGGGATGGGAGATGCGCGGGTTAGAGGAGAATGTCGGAATACAGGGGTCAGGTGTAAGACTGGGAATGGGGATATACCGGGGTCACGGTGGAGATGTCGGGGCCATGGGGATCAGGGTGGGAATAAGCAGATACGGGGGGTCAGAGTGTGAATAAGCAGATACGGGAGTCAGAGTGTGAATAGGCAGATATGGGGGTCAGAGTGTCAACAGGCAGATAAAGGGGTCAGAGTGTCAATAGGCAGGTACGGGGGTCAGAGTGTCAATAGGCAGATATGGGGGTCAGAGTGTCAATAGGCAGATACGGGGGTCTGAGTGTCAATATTGAGATATGGGGGTCAGAGTGTCAAAAGATGGATACGGGAGTGAGAGTGTCAATAGACAGTTACGGGGGTCAGATTGTCCATAGGCAGATACGGGGGGCAGGGTGGGAATGGAGTGGATTCAGGTGTCAGGGTGGGAATGGAGTGGATACAGTGGTTAGGGTGGGAATTGAGTGGATACAGGGGTCAGGGTGGGAATGTGGGGGATACAGGGGTCAGGGTGGGAATGTGGGGGGATACAGGAGTTAGGGTGGGAATGGAGGGGATACAGGGATCAGGGTGGGAATGTTGGGGATACAGGGGTCAGTGTGGGAATGGAGGGGTTACTGGCATCTGGGTAGGAATGGAGTGGTTACAGGTGTCAGGGTGGGAATGGAGGTGTTACAGGGGTCAGCGTGAGAATGGAGGGGATACAGTGGTCAGTGTTGGAAAGGAGGGGATACATGGGTCAGGGTGGGAGTGGAGGGGTGACAGGGTTCAGGGTGGGAATGTAGGGGATACAGGTGTCAGGGAGGGAATGGTGTGGATACAGGGGTCAGGGTGGGAATGTGTGAGACACAGGGTTCAAGGTGGGAAAGGAGGGGATACAGGGGTCAGCATGGGAATATGTGGGACAAGGGATTAGGGTGGGAATGTGAGGGATACCGGGGTCAAGGTCGGAATGTAAGGGATACAGGGGTCAGGGTGGAAATGTGGGGGATACAGGGGTCTGGGTGGGAATCCGGGGATACAGAGGTCAGGGTGGGAATGTGGGGGGATACAGGAGTTAGGGTGGGAATATGTTGTATACAGGGGTCAGGGTAGGAATGTGGGGGATACAGGGGTCAGGATGGGAATGGAGGGGATACAGGGATCAGTGTGGGAATGGAGGGGTTACTGGCATCTGGGTAGGAATGGAGTGGTTACAGGTGTCAGGGTGGGAATGGAGGTGTTACAGAGGTCAGCGTGAGAATGTAGGGGATACAGTGGTCAGTGTTGGAAAGGAGGGGATACATGGGTCAGGGTGGGAATGATGGGGTGACAGGGTTCAGGGTGGGAATGTAGGGGATACAGGTGTCAGGGAGGGAATGGTGTGGATACAGGGGTCAGGGTGGGAATGTGTGGGACACAGGGTTCAAGGTGGGAAAGGAGGGGATACAGGGGTCAGCATGGGAATATGTGGGACAAGGGATAAGGGTGGGAATGTGAGGGATACCGGGGTCAAGGTCAGAATGTAAGGGATACAGGGGTCAGGGTGGAAATGTGGGGGATACAGGGGTCTGGGTGGGAATCCGGGGATACAGAGGTCAGGGTGGGAATGTTGGTGATACAAGGGCCAGGCTGGGAATCGGGGGACATAGGAGACAGGGAGGGAATGTGGTGGATACAGGGATCAGCATGGGTATTGGGAGATACAGGGGTCAGGGTGGGAATGTGGGGGATACAGGGGTTGGGGGAATACAAGGATATAAACATCAGGTATCAGGATTTTGATTGCGGTAAACAGGTGTCAGGTTGCATTGGGGTTTACAAGGGTCAGTGGCCAGAATGGGGTAGGGGACATATGAGAGATCCAGGGATCATGGTGGGAATGGGGTGGAGATCTCGGGGTCAGGTTGCAGGTGGGCCTGGGGGGTACAGGGTCAGAGTGGGATTGTGGAATAAGGTGGTCAGGGTAGGGATGTGGGAAACATGGGGTCAGGGTGAAGAATGTGGTGATAAAAGTGTCAGGGTGGGATGGGAGATGCGCGGGTTAGAGGAGAATGTTGGAATACAGGGGTCAGGTGTAAGACTGGGAATGGGGATATACCGAGGTCACGGTGGGGATGTCGGGGCCATGGGGATCAGGGTGGGAACAAGCAGATACGAGGAGTCAGAGTGTGAATAAGTAGATACGGGAGTCAGAGTGTGAATAGGCAGATATGGGGGTCAGAGTGTCAATTGGCAGATAAAGGGGTCAGAGTGTCAATAGGCAGCTACGGGGGTCAGAGTGTCAATAGGCAGATATGGGGGTCAGAGTGTCAATAGGCAGATACGGGAGTCTGAGTGTCAATATTGAGATATGGGGGTCAGAGTGTCAAAAGATGGATACGGGAGTGAGAGTGTCAATAGACAGTTACGGGGGTCAGATTGTCCATAGGCAGATACGGGGGGCAGGGTGGGAATGGAGTGGATTCAGGTGTCAGGGTGGGAATGGAGCGGATACAGTGGTTAGGGTGGGAATTGAGTGGATACAGGTTTCAGGGTGGGAATGTGGGGGTATACAGGAGTCAGGGTGGGAATATGGGGGATACAGGGGTTAGTCTGGGAATGTGAGGGATACAGGGGTCAGGGTGGGAACGTGGGGGATACAGGGGTCAGGGTGGGAATGTGGGGGGATACAGGAGTTAGTGTGGGAATGGAGGGGATACAGGGATCAGGGTGGGAATGTTGGGGATACAGGGGTCAGTGTGGGAATGGAGGGGTTACTGGCATCTGGGTAGGAATGGAGTGGTTACAGGTGTCAGGGTGGGAATGGAGGTGTTACAGGGGTCAGCGTGAGAATGGAGGGGATACAGTGGTCAGTGTTGGAAAGGAGGGGATACATGGGTCAGGGTGGGAGTGGAGGGGTGACAGGGTTCAGGGTGGGAATGTAGGGGATACAGGTGTCAGGGAGGGAATGGTGTGGATACAGGGGTCAGGGTGGGAATGTGTGGGACACAGGGTTCAAGGTGGGAAAGGAGGGGATACAGGGGTCAGCATGGGAATATGTGGGACAAGGGATTAGGGTGGGAATGTGAGGGATACCGGGGTCAAGGTCGGAATATAAGGGATACAGGGGTCAGGGTGGAAATGTGGGGGATACAGGGGTCTGGGTGGGAATCCGGGGATACAGAGGTCAGGGTGGGAATGTGGGGGGATACAGGAGTTAGGGTGGGAATATGTTGTATACAGGGGTCAGGGTAGGAATGTGGGGGATACAGGGGTCAGGATGGGAATGGAGGGGATACAGGGATCAGTGTGGGAATGGAGGGGTTACTGGCATCTGGGTAGGAATGGAGTGGTTACAGGTGTCAGGGTGGGAATGGAGGTGTTACAGAGGTCAGCGTGAGAATGTAGGGGATACAGTGGTCAGTGTTGGAAAGGAGGGGATACATGGGTCAGGGTGGGAATGATGGGGTGACAGGGTTCAGGGTGGGAATGTAGGGGATACAGGTGTCAGGGAGGGAATGGTGTGGATACAGGGGTCAGGGTGGGAATGTGTGGGACACAGGGTTCAAGGTGGGAAAGGAGGGGATACAGGGGTCAGCATGGGAATATGTGGGACAAGGGATAAGGGTGGGAATGTGAGGGATACCGGGGTCAAGGTCAGAATGTAAGGGATACAGGGGTCAGGGTGGAAATGTGGGGGATACAGGGGTCTGGGTGGGAATCCGGGGATACAGAGGTCAGGGTGGGAATGTTGGTGATACAAGGGCCAGGCTGGGAATCGGGGGACATAGGAGACAGGGAGGGAATGTGGTGGATACAGGGATCAGCATGGGTATTGGGAGATACAGGGGTCAGGGTGGGAATGTGGGGGATACAGGGGTTGGGGGAATACAAGGATATAAACATCAGGTATCAGGATTTTGATTGCGGTAAACAGGTGTCAGGTTGCATTGGGGTTTACAAGGGTCAGTGGCCAGAATGGGGTAGGGGACATATGAGAGATCCAGGGATCATGGTGGGAATGGGGTGGAGATCTCGGGGTCAGGTTGCAGGTGGGCCTGGGGGGTACAGGGTCAGAGTGGGATTGTGGAATAAGGTGGTCAGGGTAGGGATGTGGGAAACATGGGGTCAGGGTGAAGAATGTGGTGATAAAAGTGTCAGGGTGGGATGGGAGATGCGCGGGTTAGAGGAGAATGTTGGAATACAGGGGTCAGGTGTAAGACTGGGAATGGGGATATACCGAGGTCACGGTGGGGATGTCGGGGCCATGGGGATCAGGGTGGGAACAAGCAGATACGAGGAGTCAGAGTGTGAATAAGTAGATACGGGAGTCAGAGTGTGAATAGGCAGATATGGGGGTCAGAGTGTCAATTGGCAGATAAAGGGGTCAGAGTGTCAATAGGCAGCTACGGGGGTCAGAGTGTCAATAGGCAGATATGGGGGTCAGAGTGTCAATAGGCAGATACGGGAGTCTGAGTGTCAATATTGAGATATGGGGGTCAGAGTGTCAAAAGATGGATACGGGAGTGAGAGTGTCAATAGACAGTTACGGGGGTCAGATTGTCCATAGGCAGATACGGGGGGCAGGGTGGGAATGGAGTGGATTCAGGTGTCAGGGTGGGAATGGAGCGGATACAGTGGTTAGGGTGGGAATTGAGTGGATACAGGTTTCAGGGTGGGAATGTGGGGGTATACAGGAGTCAGGGTGGGAATATGGGGGATACAGGGGTTAGTCTGGGAATGTGAGGGATACAGGGGTCAGGGTGGGAACGTGGGGGATACAGGGGTCAGGGTGGGAATGTGGGGGGATACAGGAGTTAGGGTGGGAATGGAGGGGATACAGGGATCAGGGTGGGAATGTTGGGGATACAGGGGTCAGTGTGGGAATGGAGGGGTTACTGGCATCTGGGTAGGAATGGAGTGGTTACAGGTGTCAGGGTGGGAATGGAGGTGTTACAGGGGTCAGCATGAGAATGGAGGGGATACAGTGGTCAGTGTTGGAAAGGAGGGGATACATGGGTCAGGGTGGGAGTGTAGGGGTGACAGGGTTCAGGGTGGGAATGTAGGGGATACAGGTGTCAGGGTGGGAATGGTGTGGATACAGGGTTCAGGGTGGGAATGTGTGGGACACAGGGTTCAAGGTGGGAAAGGAGGGGATACAGGGATCAGCATGGGAATATGTGGGACAAGGGATTAGGGTGGGAATGTGAGGGATACCGGGGTCAAGGTCAGAATGTAAGGGATACAGGGGTCAGGGTGGAAATGTGGGGGATACAGGGGTCTGGGTGGGAATCCGGGGATACAGAGGTCAGGTTGGGAATGTTGGTGATACAAGGGCCAGGCTGGGAATCGGGGGACATAGGGGACAGGGAGGGAATGTGGTGGATACAGGGGTTGGGGGAATATAAGGATATAAACATCAGGTATCAGGATTTTGATTGCGGTAAACAGGTGTCAGGTTGCATTGGGGTTTACAAGGGTCAGTGGCCAGAATGGGGTAGGGGACATATGAGAGATCCAGGGATCATGGTGGGAATGGGGTGGAGATCTCGGGGTCAGGTTGCAGGTGGGCCTGGGGGGTACAGGGTCAGAGTGGTATTGTGGAATAAGGTGGTCAGGGTAGGGATGTGGGAAACATGGGGTCAGGGTGAAGAATGTGGTGATAAAAGTGTCAGGGTGGGATGGGAAATGCGCGGGTTAGAGGAGAATGTCGGAATGCAGGGGTCAGGTGTAAGACTGGGAATGGGGATATACCGAGGTCACGGTGGGGATGTCGGGGCCATGGGGATCAGGGTGGGAACAAGCAGATACGAGGAGTCAGAGTGTGAATAAGCAGATACGGGAGTCAGAGTGTGAATAGGCAGATATGGGGGTCAGAGTGTCAATAGGCAGATAAATGGGTCAGAGTGTCAGTAGGCAGCTACGGGGGTCAGAGTGTCAATAGGCAGATATGGGGGTCAGAGTGTCAATAGGCAGATACGGGGGTCTGAGTGTCAATATTGAGATATGGGGGTCAGAGTGTCAAAAGATGGATACGGGAGTGAGAGTGTCAATAGACAGTTACGGGGGTCAGATTGTCCATAGGCAGATACGGGGGGCAGGGTGGGAATGGAGTGGATTCAGGTGTCAGGGTGGGAATGGAGCGGATACAGTGGTTAGGGTGGGAATTGAGTGGATACAGGTTTCAGGGTGGGAATGTGGGGGTATACAGGAGTCAGGGTGGGAATATGGGGGATACAGGGGTTAGGCTGGGAATGTGAGGGATACAGGGGTCAGGGTGGGAATGTGGGGGATACAGGGGTCAGGGTGGGAATGTGGGGGGATACAGGAGTTAGGGTGGGAATATGTTGTATACAGGGGTCAGGGTAGGAATGTGGGGTATACAGGGGTCAGGATGGGATTGGAGTGGTTACAGGTGTCAGGGTGGGAATGGAGGTGTTACAGGGGTCAGCGTGAGAATGGAGGGGATACAGTGGTCAGTGTTGGAAAGGAGGGGATACATGGGTCAGGGTGGGAGTGGAGGGGTGACAGGGTTCAGGGTGGGAATGTAGGGGATACAGGTGTCAGGGAGGGAATGGTGTGGATACAGGGGTCAGGATGGGAATGTATGGGACACAGGGTTCAAGGTGGGAAAGGAGGGGATACAGGGGTCAGCATGGGAATATGTGGGACAAGGGATTAGGGTGGGAATGTGAGGGATACCGGGGTCAAGGTCAGAATGTAAGGGATACAGGGGTCAGGGTGGAAATGTGGGGGATACAGGGGTCTGGGTGGGAATCCGGGGATACAGAGGTCAGGGTGGGAATGTTGTTGATACAAGGGCCAGGCTGGGAATCGGGGGACATAGGAGACAGGGAGGGAATGTGGTGGATACAGGGATCAGCATGGGTATTGGGAGATACAGGGGTCAGGGTGGGAATGTGGGGGATACAGGGGTTGGGGGAATATAAGGATATAAACATCAGGTATCAGGATTTTGATTGCGGTAAACAGGTGTCAGGTTGCATTGTGGTTTACAAGGGTCAGTGGCCAGAATGGGGTAGGGGACATATGAGAGATCCAGGGATCATGGTGGGAATGGGGAGGAGATCTCGGGGTCAGGTTGCAGGTGGGCCTGGGGGGTACAGGGTCAGAGTGGGATTGTGGAATAAGGTGGTCAGGGTAGGGATGTGGGAAACATGGGGTCAGGGTGAAGAATGTGGCGATAAAAGTGTCAGGGTGGGATGGGAGATGCGCGGGTTAGAGGAGAATGTCGGAATACAGGGGTCAGGTGTAAGACTGGGAATGGGGATATACCGGGGTCACGGTGGGGATGTCGGGGCCATGGGGATCAGGGTGGGAACAAGCAGATACGGGGGGTCAGAGTGTGAATAAGCAGATACGGGAGTCAGAGTGTGAATAGGCAGATATGGGGGTCAGAGTGTCAATAGGCAGATAAAGGGGTCAGAGTGTCAATAGGCAGGTACGGGGGTCAGAGTGTCAATAGGCAGATATGGGGGTCAGAGTGTCAATAGGCAGATACGGGGGTCTGAGTGTCAATATTGAGATATGGGGGTCAGAGTGTCAAAAGATGGATACGGGAGTGAGAGTGTCAATAGACAGTTATGGGGGTCAGATTGTCCATAGGCAGATACGGGGGGCAGGGTGGGAATGGAGTGGATTCAGGTGTCAGGGTGGGAATGGAGCGGATACAGTGGTTAGGGTGGGAATTGAGTGGATACAGGTTTCAGGGTGGGAATGTGGGGGTATACAGGAGTCAGGGTGGGAATATGGGTGATACAGGGGTTAGGTTGGGAATGTGGGGGATACAGGGGTCAGGGTGGGAATGTGGGGGATACAGGGGTCAGGGTGGGAATGTGGGGGATACAGCGGTCAGGGTGAGAATGGAGGTGTTACAGCGGTCAGAGTGGAAATGGAGCGGATACAGGGGTCTGGTTGGGAATGGAGCGGATAAAGTTGTCAGAGTGGGAATGCAGCAGATACAGGGGTCAGGGTGGGAATGGAAGAGTACAGGGGTCAGTGTGGGAATGTGGGCGATACAGGGGTCAGGTTGGGAATGGAGGAGATCCAGGGGTCAGATTGGGAAGGTGGGGGATACAGGGGTCAGTGTTGGAATGTGTGGTTTACAGGGGTCACAGTGGGAATGTGAAGGATACTGGGATCATGGTGGGAATTGGGGGATACAGGGATCAGGGTGGGAATGTGGGGGATACAGTGGTCAATTGGTAATGAAGGGGATATGGGGAAAAGTTTGGGAATGTGGGGGATACAGGGGTCAGTGTGGGAATGGAGGGGTTACAAGGGTCTGGGTGTGAATGGAGGGGTTACAGGTGTCAGGGTGGGAATGGAGGGGTTACAGGGGTCAGGGTGTGAATGGAGGGGATACAGTGGTCAGTGTTGGATTGGAGGGGATACAGGGGTCAGTGTGGGAATGGAGGGGTTACATGGGTCAGGGTGGGAACGAAGGGGATACAGGTGTCAGGGTGGGAATGGAGGGGTGACAGTGGTCATGGTGGGAATGGAGGGGATACAGAGGTCAGTGTGGGAATACGTGGGACACAGGGATTAAGATGGAATGTGAGTGGTACAGGGGTCAGTGTGGGAATATGTGGGACACAGGGATTAGGGTGGGAATGTGAAGGATACAGGGGCCATAGTGGGAATTGGGGAATATAGGGATAAGGATGAGAATGTGGGGGATAGAGGGGTCAGGATGGGAATGGAGGGGATACAGGAGTCAGGGTGAGAATGGGGGTTTTACAGGGGTCTGGGTTGGAATGGAGGGGTTACAGGGGTCAGGGTGTGAATGGAGGGGATACAGCAGTCAGTGTTGGAATGGAGGGGATACATGGGTCAGGGTGGGAATGGAGGGGAGACAGGTGTCAGGGAGGGAATGGAGTGGATACAGGGGTCAGGGTGGGAATGTGTGGGACAGAGGGGTCAGTGTGGGAATGGAGGGGATACAGGGCTCAGGGAGGGAATATGTTGGACAAGCGATTAGGGTGGGGATGTGTGGGATACAGGGGTCAAGGTGGGAACATGAGGGATACAGGGGTCAGGGTGGGAATGTGGGCGATACATGGGCCAGGGTTGAAATCGGGGGACATAGGCACCAGGGTGGGAGTGTGTTGCATACTAGGGCCAGGGTGGGAACACAGGGGATACTGGGATCAGGTTGGGAATGTGGTGGATACAGGGATGAGGGTGCGAACTTGGAGATACAGGGGTCAGGGTGGGAATGTAGTGGATACAGGGATCAGGGTGGGAACTTGGAGATACAGGGGTCAGGGTGGGAATGTGGTGGATACAGGGATCAGGGTGGGAACTTGGAGATACAGGGGTCAGGGGGGGAATGTGGGGGATACAGTAGTTGGGGGAATATAAGGATATAAACATCTGGTGTCAGGTTGGGGTATGCGGTAAACAGGTGTCAGGGTGCAATGGGGGGTTACAAGAGTCAGTGGCCAGACTAGGGTAGGGGGCATATGAGAGATCCAGGGTTCATGGTGGGAATGGTGGGGACATCTTGGGGTCAGGGTGCGGGTGGGCCTGGGGGGTACAGGTTCAGAGTGGGATTGTGGTATAAGGTGGTCAGGGTGGCGATGTGGGAAACACATGGTCAGAGTGAAGAACGTGGCGATACAAGGGTCAGGGTGCGATGGGAGATGTGTGGGTTATGGGGGAATGAGGGAATACAGGGGTCAGGTGTAAGTCTGGGAATGTGGATATATCGGGGTCACTGTGGGGATGTGGGCACCATGGGGAACAGGGTGGGAATAAGCAGATACGGGGGTCAGAGTGTGAATAGGCAGATATGGGAGTCAGAGTGTGAATAGGCAGATACGGGGGTCAGAGTGTCAATAGGCAGGTATTGGAGTCAGAGTGTCAATAGGCAGATACGGGGGTCAGAGTGTCAATATGCCGATAAGGAGGTCAGAGTGTCATTAGACAGATACGGGCGTCAAAGTGTCTATAGGGAGATATGGGAGTCAGGGTGGGAATGTGGGGGATACAGCAGTCATGTTGGGAATCGGGGGATACAGGGGTCAGGGTGGGAATCGGGGGACATTAAGGCCAGGGTGGGAATGTTTTGGATACTGGGGCCAGGGTGGGAATGCTAGGGATACTGGGATCAGGGTGGGAATGTGGTGGATACAGTGATCAGGGTGGGAATTTGGAGATGCCCGTGTCAGGGTGGGAATATGGAGGATACAAGATTAGGGGGAATATAAGGATATAAACATCAGGTGTCAGGTTGGGGTATGCGGTAAACAGGTGTCAGGGTGGGAATGGAGTGGATTCAGGTGTCAGGGTGGGAATGGAGCGGATACAGTGGTTAGGGTGGGAATTGAGTGGATACAGGTTTCAGGGTGGGAATGTGGGGGTATACAGGAGTCAGGGTGGGAATATGGGGGATACAGGGGTTAGGTTGGGAATGTGGGGGATACAGGGGTCAGGGTGGGAATGTGGGGGATACAGGGGTCAGGGTGGGAATGTGGGGGATACAGCGGTCAGGGTGAGAATGGAGGTGTTACAGCGGTCAGAGTGGAAATGGAGCGGATACAGGGGTCTGGTTGGGAATGGAGCGGATAAAGGTGTCAGAGTGGGAATGCAGCAGATACAGGGGTCAGGGTGGGAATGGAAGAGTACAGGGGTCAGTGTGGGAATGTGGGCGATACAGGGGTCAGGTTGGGAATGGAGGAGATCCAGGGGTCAGATTGGGAAGGTGGGGGATACAGGGGTCAGTGTTGGAATGTGTGGTTTACAGGGGTCACAGTGGGAATGTGAAGGATACTGGGATCATGGTGGGAATTGGGGGATACAGGGATCAGGGTGGGAATGTGGGGGATACAGTGGTCAATTGGTAATGAAGGGGATATGGGGAAAAGTTTGGGAATGTGGGGGATACAGGGGTCAGTGTGGGAATGGAGGGGTTACAGGGGTCAGGGTGTGAATGGAGGGGATACAGTGGTCAGTGTTGGATTGGAGGGGATACAGGGGTCAGTGTGGGAATGGAGGGGTTACATGGGTCAGGGTGGGAACGAAGGGGATACAGGTGTCAGGGTGGGAATGGAGGGGTGACAGTGGTCATGGTGGGAATGGAGGGGATACAGAGGTCAGTGTGGGAATACGTGGGACACAGGGATTAAGATGGAATGTGAGTGGTACAGGGGTCAGTGTGGGAATATGTGGGACACAGGGATTAGGGTGGGAATGTGAAGGATACAGGGGCCATAGTGGGAATTGGGGAATATAGGGATAAGGATGAGAATGTGGGGGATAGAGGGGTCAGGATGGGAATGGAGGGGATACAGGAGTCAGGGTGAGAATGGGGGTTTTACAGGGGTCTGGGTTGGAATGGAGGGGTTACAGGGGTCAGGGTGTGAATGGAGGGGATACAGCAGTCAGTGTTGGAATGGAGGGGATACATGGGTCAGGGTGGGAATGGAGGGGAGACAGGTGTCAGGGAGGGAATATGTTGGACAAGCGATTAGGGTGGGGATGTGTGGGATACAGGGGTCAAGGTGGGAACATGAGGGATACAGGGGTCAGGGTGGGAATGTGGGCGATACATGGGCCAGGGTTGAAATCGGGGGACATAGGCACCAGGGTGGGAGTGTGTTGCATACTAGGGCCAGGGTGGGAACACAGGGGATACTGGGATCAGGTTGGGAATGTGGTGGATACAGGGATGAGGGTGCGAACTTGGAGATACAGGGGTCAGGGTGGGAATGTAGTGGATACAGGGATCAGGGTGGGAACTTGGAGATACAGGGGTCAGGGTGGGAATGTGGTGGATACAGGGATCAGGGTGGGAACTTGGAGATACAGGGGTCAGGGGGGGAATGTGGGGGATACAGTAGTTGGGGGAATATAAGGATATAAACATCTGGTGTCAGGTTGGGGTATGCGGTAAACAGGTGTCAGGGTGCAATGGGGGGTTACAAGAGTCAGTGGCCAGACTAGGGTAGGGGGCATATGAGAGATCCAGGGTTCATGGTGGGAATGGTGGGGACATCTTGGGGTCAGGGTGCGGGTGGGCCTGGGGGGTACAGGTTCAGAGTGGGATTGTGGTATAAGGTGGTCAGGGTGGCGATGTGGGAAACACATGGTCAGGGTGAAGAACGTGGCGATACAAGGGTCAGGGTGCGATGGGAGATGTGTGGGTTATGGGGGAATGAGGGAATACAGGGGTCAGGTGTAAGTCTGGGAATGTGGATATATCGGGGTCACTGTGGGGATGTGGGCACCATGGGGAACAGGGTGGGAATAAGCAGATACGGGGGTCAGAGTGTGAATAGGCAGATATGGGAGTCAGAGTGTGAATAGGCAGATACGGGGGTCAGAGTGTCAATAGGCAGGTATTGGAGTCAGAGTGTCAATAGGCAGATACGGGGGTCAGAGTGTCAATATGCCGATAAGGAGGTCAGAGTGTCATTAGACAGATACGGGCGTCAAAGTGTCTATAGGGAGATATGGGAGTCAGGGTGGGAATGTGGGGGATACAGCAGTCATGTTGGGAATCGGGGGATACAGGGGTCAGGGTGGGAATCGGGGGACATTAAGGCCAGGGTGGGAATGTTTTGGATACTGGGGCCAGGGTGGGAATGCAAGGGATACTGGGATCAGGGTGGGAATGTGGTGGATACAGTGATCAGGGTGGGAATTTGGAGATGCCCGTGTCAGGGTGGGAATATGGAGGATACAAGATTAGGGGGAATATAAGGATATAAACATCAGGTGTCAGGTTGGGGTATGCGGTAAACAGGTGTCAGGGTGCAATATGGGGTTACAAGGGTCAGTGGCCAGACTGGGGTAGGGGGCATATGAGAGATCCAGGATTCATGGTGGGAATGGGGGCGAGATCTTGGGGTCAAGGTGCGGATGGGTCTGGTGGGTACACGGTCAGGGTGTGATTGTGGTATAAGGTGGTCAGGGTGGGGATGTGGGAAACACGGGGTCAGGGTGAAGAATGTGGCGATACAAGGGTCTGGGTGGGATGGGAGATGCGTGGATTAGGGGGGAATGACCGAACACAGGGGTCAGGTGTAATGCTGGAATGGGGATATACCGGGGTCACGGTGGGGATGTCGGGGCCATGGGGATCAGGGTGGGAATAAGCAGTTACAGGGGTCAGAATGTGAATAGGCAGATACGGGATTCAGAGTGTGAATAGGCAGATATGGGGGTCAGAGTGTCAATAGGCAGATGCGGGGGTCAGAGTGTCAATATGCAGATACGGGGGTCAGAGTGTCAATAGGCAGATATGGAGGTCAGAGTGTGAATAGACAGATATGGGGGTCAGAGTGTCCATAGGCAGATATGGGGGTCAGGCTGGGAATGGAGTGGAGACAGGGGTCAGGGTGGGAATGGAACGTATACAAGGGTCAGGGTGGGAATGGACCGGATACAGGGTTCAGGGTGGGAATGGAGTGGCCAAAGGGGTCAGGGTGGGAATGGAGTGGATACAGGGGGCAGGGTGGGAATGGAGGGGATACAGGGGTCAGTGTGGGAATGGAGGGGATACAGGGATCAGTGTGGGAATGGAGGGGTTACAGGGTTCAATGTGGGAATGAAGGGGTTACATGGAACAGGGTGGGAATGGAGGGGTTACAGGGGTCAGAGTGGGAATGGAGGGGATACATGGAACAAGGTGGGAATGGAGGGGTACAGGGGTCAGGGTGGGAATGGAGGGGATACAGGGCTCAGGGTGGGAATGGAGGGGATACAGGGGGCAGGGGGGGAATGTGGGGGATACAGGGGTCAGTGTAGGAATGTGAGGATTACAGGGGTCAGGGTGGGAATGGAGGAGATAAAGTGGTCAATGTTGGAATGTGGGGATACAGCTGCCAGTGTTGGTCAGTGGGGGATACAGGGGTCAGGGTGGCAATGGAGGGGATACATGGGTCAGTGTGGGAACGGAGCAGATACAGGGGTCAGTGTGGGAATGGGGGCCATACAGGGGTCAGTGAGGGAAAGGAGTGGTTTCAGGTGTCATGGTGGGAATGTGAAGGAATCTGGGGCCATTCTGGGAATTGGGGGATATGGGGATCAGGGTGGGAATGTCGGGGATACAGGGGTCAGGATGGGAATGGAGGGTTTACAGGGTTCAGTGTGGGATATGAGGCGTTACAGGGATCAGGGTGGGAATTGGGGGGTTACAGGTGTTAAGGTGGGTATGGAGGGGTTACAGGGGTCAGTGTGGGAATGGAGGGGATACAGGGGGCAGGGTGGGAATGGAGGGGATACAGGGGTCAGTGTGGGAATGGAGGGGATACAGGGATCAGTGTGGGAATGGAGGGGTTACAGGGTTCAATGTGGGAATGGAGGGGTTACATGGAACAGGGTGGGAATGGAGGGGTTACAGGGGTCAGAGTGGGAATGGAGGGGATACATGGAACAAGGTGGGAATGGAGGGGTACAGGGGTCAGGGTGTGAATGGAGAGGATACAGGGCTCAGGGTGGGAATGGAGGGGATACAGGTGTCAGGGTGGGAATGTGTGGGACACAGGGGTCAGGGTGGGACTGGAGGGGTACAGAGGTCAGGGTGGGAATGGAGGGGATACAGGGGTCAGGGTGGGAATGGAGGGGTACAGGGGTCAGGGTGGGAATGGAGGGGATACAGGTGTCAGGGTGGGAATGTGGGGATACAGGGGTCAGGGTGGGAATGGAGGGGTTACAGGGGTCAGTGTGGGAATGGAGTGGATAGAGGGGTCAGAGTTGAAATGTGGGGGAAACCGGGGACAGTGTGGGAATGTGGATGAAACAGGATTCAGGGTGGGAATGGAGTGGATACAGGGGTCAGTGTGGGAATGGATGGGATACAGGGGTCAGGGTGGGAATGCAGGGGATACAGGCATCAGGGTGGAATGGGGGGATATAGGGGTCAGGGTGGAAATGGAGGGGATGCAGGGGTCAGAGTGGGAGTGGAGTGGATACAGGGGACAGGGTAGGAATGGAGCAGATACAGGGGCCAGGGTTCAAAGCAGTAGATACAGTGGTGAGTGTGGGAATGGAGCAGATACAGGGGTAAGGGTGGGAATGGAGTGGATGCAGGGGTCAGAGTAGGAATGAAGCGGCCAAAGTGGTCAGGGTGGGAAATGAGTGGATACAGGGGTCAGGGTGGGAATGGAGTGGATGCAGGTGCACGGGTGGGAATGGAGTGGATTCAGGGGTCTGGGTGGGAATGGAGCAGATACAGGGTTCTGGTTGGGAATGTGGGGGATACAGGTGTCAGGGTGGGAATGTGGGGGAAACAGTGGTCAGGGTGGGAATCTGGGAGATACAGGAGTCAGGGTGGGAATGTGGGGGATACAGGGGACGGGGTGGAAATGTGGGGGAAACAGGGGTCAGGGTGGGAATGTGGGGGATACAGGGGTCAGGGTGGGAATGTGGGGGATACAGGGGTCAGGGTGCGAATGGAGGTGTTACTGTGGTAAGGGTGGGATTGGAGGGGTTACCAGGGTCAGGGTGGGAATGGAAGGGATACACGGGTCAGTGTGGGAATGGAGGGCTACAGGGGGCAGTGTGGGAATGGAGGGGATACAGGGGTCAGGGTGGGAATGGAGGGGATCCAGGGGTCAGTGTGCGAATGTGGGGATTACAGGGGTCAGGGTGGGAATGGAGGAGATAAAGTGGTCAATGTTGGAATGTGGGGATACAGCTGCCAGTGTTGGAAAGTGGGGGATACAGGGGTCAGGGTGGCAATGGAGGGGATACATGGCTCAGTGTGGGAACGGAGCGGATACAGGGGTCAGTGTGGGAATGGGGGCCATACAGGGGTCAGTGAGGGAAAGGAGTGGTTTCAGGTGTCATGGTGGGAATGTGAAGGAATCTGGGGCCATTCTGGGAATTGGGGGATATGGGGATCAGGGTGGGAATGTCGGGGATACAGGGGTCAGGATGTGAATGGAGGGTTTACAGGATTCAGTGTGGGATATGAGGCGTTACAGGGATCAGGGTGGGAATTGGGGGGTTACAGGTGTTAAGGTGGGTATGGAGGGGTTACAGGGGTCAGTGTGGGAATGGAGGGGATACAGGGGTCAGTGTGGGAATGGAGGGGATACAGGGGTCAGTGTGGGAATGGAGGGGATACAGGGATCAGTGTGGGAATGGAGGGGTTACAGGGTTCAATGTGGGAATGGAGGGGTTACATGGAACAGGGTGGGAATGGAGGGGTTACCGGGGTCAGAGTGGGAATGGAGGGGATACATGGAACAGGGTGGGAATGGATGGGGTACAGCGGTCACGGTGGGAATGGAGGGGATACAGGGCTCAGGGTGGGAATGGAGGGGATACAGGTGTCAGGGTGGGAATGTGTGGGAAACAGGGGTCAGGGTGGGACTGGAGGGGTACAGAGGTCAGGGTGGGAATGTGGAGTATACAAGGGGTCAGGGTGGGAAATTGGGGGTAACAGGGGCCAGGGTGGGATGTGTGAGATGCCGGAGTAAGGGTGGTAATGTGGGGGGATACAGGAGACAAGGGGTGAATGTGGGGGCACAGGGGTCAGGGTTGGAATGTGGGGCTTGCAGCGGTCAGGATGGGAATGGAGTGGTTACAGGGGTCAGGGTGGGGAAGGAGGGTTTACCGGGGTCAGCGTGGGAATGTGTGAGACACAGGGGACAGTGTGGGAATGTGGGGGATACAGCGGTCAGCATGGAAATGTGGGGTATAGAAGGGGTCAGGGTGGGACATTCGGGGTAACAGGGGCCAGGGTGGGAAGGATTGAGATGCAGGGCTAAGTGTGAGAATGTGGGGGGATACAGGAGACAAGGGGGGAATGTGGGGGATACTGGGGAAAGGGTGGGAATGTGCAGGGAACAAGGGTCAGGGTGGGAATGTGGTGGATACAGGGTTCAGGCTGGGAATGGAGGGGTTACAGGGGTCAGGGTTGGAATGTGGGGGATACCGGGGACAGTGTGGGAATGTGGAGGAAACAGGTTTCAGGGTGGGAATGTGGGGGATACAGGGGTCAGGGTGGGAATGTGTGGGACACAGGGGTCAGTGTGGGAATGGGGAGATACAGGGTTCAGTGTGGGAATGGGGAGATACAGGGGTCAGGGTGGGAATGTAGAGGATACAGTGGTCAGGGTGGGAATGTTGGGGACACAGGGGACAGTGTGGGAATGTGTGGGACACAGGGGACAGTGTGGGAATGTTGGGGACACAGGGGTCAGTGTGGGAATGTGTGGGACACAGGGGACAGTGTGGGAATGTTGGAGACACAGGGGTCAGTGTGGGACACAGGGGACAGTGTGGGAATGTTGGGGATACAGGGGGTCAGCGTGGCAATGTGGGGAATACAGGAGTCTGGGTGGGAATGGAGGGGATACAGGGGTCAGGGTGAGAATGGAGGGGATACAGGGATCAGGGTGGGAATGGCGGGGATACAAGGGTCAGGGTGGGAATGTGGAAGATACAGGCGTAAGGGTGGGAATGTGGGGGATACAGGCATAAGGTTGGGATTGTGGGGGATATAGTGGTCAGGGTGGGAATGGAGGGGATACAGAGGGTAAGGGTGGGAATGTGGGGGTACAGTGGCCAGGGTGGTAATGTTGGGGACACAGGGGTCAGTGTGGGAATGTCAGGGATACAGGGGGTCAGCGTGGGAACGTGGGGTATAGAAGGGGTCAGCGTGGGACATTCGGGGTAACAGGAGCCAGGGTGGGAAGGTTTGAGATGCAGGAGTAAGTGTGGGAATGTGGGGGGATACAGGAGACAAGGGGGGAATGTGGGGGACGCAGGGGTAAGGGTGGGAATGTGGGTTTACAGGGGTCAGGATGGGAATGGAGGGGTTACAGGGGTCAGGATGGGAATGGAGGGGTTACAGGGGTCAGGGCGGAAATGGAGGGGTTACTGGGATCAGCGTGGGAATGGAGGGGATACAGGGGTCAGGGTGGGAATGAAGGATATACAGGGGTCAGGGTGGGAAGGTTGGGGATAAAGGGTCAGGGTGGGAATGTGGGGGATACTGGGGAAAGGGTGGGAATGTGGGGGATACATGGGTCTGGGTGGGCATGGAGGGGTTACAGGGGTCAGTGTGGGAATGGAGTGGATACAGGGGTCAGTGTTGGAATGTAGGGAAAACCGGGGACAGTGTGGGAATGTGGATGAAACATGTTTCAGGGTGGGAATGTGGGGGATACAGGGGTCAATGTGGGAATGTGGGGGACAAAGGGGACAGTGTGGGAATGTCGGGGATACAGGGGGTCAGCGTGGGAATGTGGGGGATACGGCGGTCTGGGTGGGAATGGAGGGGTTACCGCGCTCCGGGTGGAAATGCTACGGTTACAGGGGTCAGGGTGGAAATGGAGCGGTTGCACGGGTCAGGGTCGGAATTGAGCAGATACAGGGGTCAGGGTGGGAGTGGGGGCCATACAGGGGTCAGTGAGGGAAAGGAGTGGTTTCAGGTGTCATGGTGGGAATGTGAAGGAATCTGGGGCCATTCTGGGAATTGGGGGATATGAGGATCAGGGTGGGAATGTCGGGGATACAGGGGTCAGGATGTGAATGGAGGGTTTACAGGATTCAGTGTGGGATATGAGGCGTTACAGGGATCAGGGTGGGAATTGGGGGGTTACAGGTGTTAAGGTGGGTATGGAGGGGTTACAGGGGTCAGTGTGGGAATGGAGGGGATACAGGGATCAGTGTGGGAATGGAGGGGTTACAGGGTTCAATGTGGGAATGGAGGGGTTACATGGAACAGGGTGGGAATGTGGACGCTACAGGGGTCAGAGTGGGAATGGAGTTGATACAGGGGTCAGGGCGCGAATGGAGAGGATACAGGGGTCAGGGTGGGAATGGAGGCAATATAGGATTCAGTGTGGGAATGGAGGGGAATCAGGTGTCAGGGTGGGAATGGAGGGGATACAGGGGTCAGGGTGGGAATGTGGGGGATACATGGGTAAGTTTGGGAGTGTGGGGGATACAGTGGTCAGTGTGGGAATGTGGGGGACACAGGGGACAATGTGGGAATGTCGGGGATACAGGGGGTCAGTGTGCGAATGTGGGAGATACACGGGGTCGGGGGGAAATTCGGGGATACAGGGGTCAGGTTTGGAATGTGGGGTAAACAGGCGTCAGGTTGGGAATGTGTGGGACACAGGGGTCAGTGTGGGAATTTTGGGGATACAGGGTGTCAGCGTGGGAATGTGGGGGAGCCAAGGGGTCAGCGTGGGAAAATGGGGGGCACAGGGGGAAGTGTGGGAATGTGGGAGATACAAATGGGCCAGTGTGGGAATTTGGGGGAAACAGGGTTCTGGGTTGGAATGTGGCAGATACTGGGGTCTGTGTTGGAATATGGGGGATTCAGGGTCAGGGTGGGAATGTGGGGTATACGGCGGTCTGGGTAGGAATGGAGGTGTTAAAGGGGTCCGGGTGAGAATGCTGGGATTAAAGGGGTCAGGGTGGGAATGGAGCGGATACAGGGATCAGGTTGGGAATGGAGCGGATAAAGGTGTCAGAGTGGGAATGCAGCAGATACAGGGGACAGGGTGGGTATGCAGCGAATACAGGGGTCAGGGTTGGAATGGAGCGGATACAGGGGTCACAGTGGGAATGCAGCAAATACAGGAGTCGGGGTGGGAATGGAGCAGATGCACGGGTCAGGGTAGCAAATTGGGAGTAACAGGGGCCAGGGTGGGAATGTGTGAGATACAGGGGTCAGGGTGGGAATGTGTGAGATACAGGGGTCAGGGTGAGAATGTGGGGGATACAAGGGCGATGGTGGGAGTGGAGTGGTTATAGGGGTCAGGGTGGGAATGGAGGGGTTACAGGGGTCTGGATGCGAATGGAGTGGTTACAGGGGTCAGGGTGGGAAAGTAGGGTTTACCAGGGTAAGGGTGGGAATGGATGAGATACAGGGGTCAGGGTGGGAATGGATGAGATACAGGGGTCAGGATGGGTATGTCGGGGATACTGGGGAAAGGGTGGGAATGTACAGGGAATAAGGGTCAGGCTGGGAATGTGGTGGATACAGGGTTCAGGCTGGGAATGGAGGGGTTACAGGGGTCAGGGTGGGAATGGAATGGATACAGGGGTCAGAGTTGGAATGTGGGTGATACAAGGGTCAGTGTGGGAATGGAGGGGATACAGGGGGCAGGGTGGGAATGTGGGGGATACAGGTGTCAGGGTGGAAATGTGGGGGATACAGGGGTCAGGGTGCGAATGGAGGTGTTACTGTGGTAAGGGCGGGATTGGAGGGGTTACCAGGGTCAGGGTGGGAATGGAAGGGATACATGGGTCAGTGTGGGAATGGAGGGCTACAGGGGCAGTGTGGGATTGTGGGTGATACAGGGGTCAGGGTGGGAATGGAGGGGATCCAGGGGTAGGGGGGGGAATGTGGGGGATACAGGGGACGGGGTGGAAAAGTGGGGGAAACAGGGGTCAGGGTGGCAATGGAGGGGATACATGGGTGAGTTTGGGAACGGAGCAGAGACAGGGGTCAGTGAGGGAAAGGAGTGGTTTCAGGTGTCATGGTGGGAATGTGAAGGAATCTGGAGCCATTCTGGGAATTGGGGGATATGGGGATCAGGGTGGGAATGTCGGGGATACAGGGGTCAGGATGGGAATGGAGGGGATACAGGGGTCAGTGTGGGAATGGAGGGGATACAGCGATCAGTGTGGGAATGGAGGTGTTACAGGGTTCAATGTGGGAATGGAGGGGTTACATGGAACAGGGTGGGAATGGAGGGGTTACAGGGGTCAGAGTGCGAATGGAGGGGATACATGGAACAGGGTGGGAATGGAGGGGTACAGGGGTCAGGGTGGGAATGGAGGGGATACAGGGCTCAGGGTGGGAATGGAGGGGATACTGGTGTCAGGGTGGGAATGTGTGGGACACAGGGGTCAGGGTGGGACTGGAGGGGTACAGAGGTCAGGATGGGAATATGGGGTATACAAGGGGTCAGGGTGGGAAATTGGGTGTAACAGGGGCCAGGGTGAGATGTGTGAGATGCCGGAGTAAGGGTGGTAATGTGGGGGGATACAGGAGACAAGGGGTGAATGTGGGGGACGCAGGGGTCAGGGTGGGAGTGTGGGGCTTGCAGCGGTCAGGATGGGAATGGAGTGGTTACAGGGGTCAGGGTGGGGAAGGAGGGTTTACCGGGGTCAGCGTGGGAATGTGTGAGACACAGGGGACAGTGTGGGAATGTGGGGGATACAGCGGTCAGCATGGAAATGTGGGGTATAGAAGGGGTCAGGGTGGGACATTCGGGGTAACAGGGGCCAGGGTGGGAAGGATTGAGATGCAGGGCGAAGTGTGAGAATGTGAGGGATACAGGAGACAAGGGGGGAATGTGGGGGATACTGGGGAAAGGGTGGGAATGTGCAGGGAACAAGGGTCAGGGTGGGAATGTGGTGGATACAGGGTTCAGGCTGGGAATGGAGGGGTTACAGGCATCAGGGTTGGAATGTGGGGGATACCGGGGACAGTGTGGGAATGTGGAGGAAACAGGTTTCAGGGTGGGAATGGGGAGATACAGGGGTCAGTGTGGGAATGTAGAGGATGCAGGGTAGAGGGTGGGAATGTGTGGGACACAGGGGACAGTGTGGGAATTTGTGGGACACAGGGGACAGTGTGGGAATGTTGGGGACACAGGGGCCAGTGTGGGAATGTGTGGGACACAGGGGACAGTGTGGGAATGTGTGGGACACAGGGGACATGTGGGAATGTGTGGGACACAGGGGACAGTGTGGGAATGTTGGGGACACAGGGGCCAGTGTGGGAATGTGTGGGACACAGGGGACAGTGTGGGAATGTTGGGGACACAGGGGTCAGTGTGGGAATGTGTGGGACACAGGGGACAGTGTGGGAATGTTGGGGATACAGGGGGTCAGCGTGGCAATGTGGGGGATACAGGGGTCTGGGTGGGAATGGAGGGGATACAGGGATCAGGGTGGGAATGGCGGGGATACAAGGGTCAGGGTGGGAATGTGGAAGATACAGGTGTAAGGGTGGGAATGTGGGGGATACAGGCATAAGGTTGGGATTGTGGGGGATATAGTGGTCAGGGTGGGAATGGAGGGGATACAGAGGGTAAGGGTGGGAATGTGGGGGTACAGTGGCCAGGGTGGTAATGTTGGGGACACAGGGGTCAGTGTGGGAATGTCAGGGATACAGGGGGTCAGCGTGGGAACGTGGGGTATAGAAGGGGTCAGTGTGGGACATTCGGGGTAACAGGAGCCAGGGTGGGAAGGTTTGAGATGCAGGAGTAAGTGTGGGAATGTGGGGGGATACAGGAGACAAGGGGGGAATGTGGGGGACGCAGGGGTAAGGGTGGGAATGTGGGTTTACAGGGGTCAGGATGGGAATGGAGGGGTTACAGGGGTCAGGATGGGAATGGAGGGGTTACAGGGGTCAGGGCGGAAATGGAGGGGTTACTGGGATCAGCGTGGGAATGGAGGGGATTACAGGGGTCAGGGTGGGAATGAAGGATATACAGGGGTCAGGGTGGGAAGGTTGGGGATAAAGGGTCAGGGTGGGAATGTGGGGGATACTGGGGAAAGGGTGGGAATGTGGGGGATACATGGGTCTGGGTGGGCATGGAGGGGTTACAGGGGTCAGTGTGGGAATGGAGTGGATACAGGGGTCAGTGTTGGAATGTAGGGAAAACCGGGGACAGTGTGGGAATGTGGATGAAACATGTTTCAGGGTGGGAATGTGGGGGATACAGGGGTCAATGTGGGAATGTGGGGGACAAAGGGGACAGTGTGGGAATGTCGGGGATACAGGGGGTCAGCGTGGGAATGTGGGGGATACGGCGGTCTGGGTGGGAATGGAGGGGTTACCGCGCTCCGGGTGGGAATGCTACGGTTACAGGGGTCAGGGTGGAAATGGAGCGGTTGCACGGGTCAGGGTCGGAATTGAGCAGATACAGGGGTCAGGGTGGGAGTGGGGGCCATACAGGGGTCAGTGAGGGAAAGGAGTGGTTTCAGGTGAAATGGTGGGAATGTGAAGGAATCTGGGGCCATTCTGGGAATTGGGGGATATGGGGATCAGGGTGGGAATGTGGGGGATACAGGGGTCAGGATGGGAATGGAGGGTTTACAGGATTCAGTGTGGGATATGAGGCGTTACAGGGATCAGGGTGGGTATTGGGGGGTTACAGGTGTTAAGGTGGGTATGGAGGGGTTACAGGGGTCAGTGTGGGAATGGAGGGGATACAGGGATCAGTGTGGGAATGGAGGGGTTACAGGGTTCAATGTGGGAATGGAGGGGTTACATGGAACAGGGTGGGAATGTGGACGCTACAGGGGTCAGAGT
Source organism: Isurus oxyrinchus (assembly GCA_026770705.1). NCBI lineage: Eukaryota > Metazoa > Chordata > Chondrichthyes > Lamniformes > Lamnidae > Isurus > Isurus oxyrinchus. Next base: position 18,499 of record JANJGN010003440.1, on the reverse strand, counting down.
GGGAATGGAGTTGATACAGGGGTCAGGGTGCGAATGGAGAGGATACAGGGGTCAGGGTGGGAATGGAGGCAATATAGGATTCAGTGTGGGAATGGAGGGGAATCAGGTGTCAGGGTGGGAATGGAGGGGATACAGGGGTCAGGGTGGGAATGTGGGGGATACGTGGGTAAGTTTGGGAGTGTGGGGGATACAGTGGTCAGTGTGGGAATGTGGGGGACACAGGAGTCAGGGTGGGAATGTGAGGGACACAGGGGACAATGTGGGAATGTCGGGGATACAGGGGGTCAGTGTGTGAATGTGGGAGATACACGGGGTCGGGGGGAAATTCGGGGATACAGGGGTCAGGTTTGGAATGTGGGGTAAACAGGCGTCAGGTTGGGAATGTGTGGGACACAGGGGTCAGTGTGGGAATTTTGGGGATACAGGGGGTCAGCGTGGGAATGTGGGGGAGCCAAGGGGTCAGCGTGGGAAAATGGGGGGCACAGGGGGAAGTGTGGGAATGTGGGAGATACAAATGGGCCAGTGTGGGAATTTGGGGGAAACAGGGTTCTGGGTTGGAATGTGGCAGATACTGGGGTCTGTGTTGGAATATGGGGGATTCAGGGTCAGGGTGGGAATGTGGGGTATACGGCGGTCTGGGTAGGAATGGAGGTGTTAAAGGGGTCCGGGTGAGAATGCTGGGATTAAAGGGGTCAGGGTGGGAATGGAGCGGATACAGGGATCAGGTTGGGAATGGAGCGGATAAAGGTGTCAGAGTGGGAATGCAGCAGATACAGGGGACAGGGTGGGTATGCAGCGAATACAGGGGTCAGGGTTGGAATGGAGCGGATACAGGGGTCACAGTGGGAATGCAGCAAATACAGGAGTCGGGGTGGGAATGGAGCAGATGCACGGGTCAGGGTAGCAAATTGGGAGTAACAGGGGCCAGGGTGGGAATGTGTGAGATACAGGGGTCAGGGTGGGAATGTGTGAGATACAGGGGTCAGGGTGAGAATGTGGGGGATACAAGGGCGATGGTGGGAGTGGAGTGGTTATAGGGGTCAGGGTGGGAATGGAGGGGTTACAGGGGTCTGGATGCGAATGGAGTGGTTACAGGGGTCAGGGTGGGAAAGGAGGGTTTACCAGGGTAAGGGTGGGAATGGATGAGATACAGGGGTCAGGGTGGGAATGGATGAGATACAGGGGTCAGGATGGGTATGTCGGGGAGACTGGGGAAAGGGTGGGAATGTACAGGGAATAAGGGTCAGGCTGGGAATGTGGTGGATACAGGGTTCAGGCTGGGAATGGAGGGGTTACAGGGGTCAGGGTGGGAATGGAATGGATACAGGGGTCAGAGTTGGAATGTGGGTGATACAAGGGTCAGTGTGGGAATGGAGGGGATACAGGGGGCAGGGTGGGAATGTGGGGGATACAGGTGTCAGGGTGGAAATGTGGGGGATACAGGGGTCAGGGTGCGAATGGAGGTGTTACTGTGGTAAGGGTGGGATTGGAGGGGTTACCAGGGTCAGGGTGGGAATTGAAGGGATACACGGGTCAGTGTGGGAATGGAGGGCTACAGGGGCAGTGTGGGAATGTGGGTGATACAGGGGTCAGGGTGGCAATGGAGGGGATCCAGGGGTCAGGGGGGGAATGTGGGGGATACAGGGGACGGGGTGGAAAAGTGGGGGAAACAGGAGTCAGGGTGGCAATGGAGGGGATACATGGGTGAGTTTGGGAACGGAGCAGAGACAGGGGTCAGTGTGGGAATGGGAGCCATACAGGGGTCAGTGAGGGAAAGGAGTGGTTTCAGGTGTCATGGTGGGAATGTGAAGGAATCTGGGGCCATTCTGGGAATTGGGGGATATGGGGATCAGGGTGGGAATGTCGGGGATACAGGGGTCAGGATGGGAATGGAGGGTTTACAGGATTCAATGTGGGATATGAGGCGTTACAGGGATCAGGGTGGGAATTGGGGGGTTACAGGTGTTAAGGTGGGTATGGAGGGGTTACAGGGGTCAGTGTGGGAATGGAGGAGATACAGGGGTCAGTGTGGGAATGGAGGGGATACAGGGGTCAGTGTGGGAATGGAGGGGATACAGCGATCAGTGTGGGAATGGAGGGGTTACAGGGTTCAATGTGGGAATGGAGGGGTTACATGGAACAGGGTGGGAATGGAGGGGTTACAGGGGTCAGAGTGCGAATGGAGGGGATACATGGAACAGGGTGGGAATGGAGGGGTACAGGGGTCAGGGTGGGAATGGAGGGGATACAGGGCTCAGGGTGGGAATGGAGGGGATACTGGTGTCAGGGTGGGAATGTGTGGGACACAGGGGTCAGGGTGGGACTGGAGGGGTACAGAGGTCAGGATGGGAATATGGGGTATACAAGGGGTCAGGGTGGGAAATTGGGTGTAACAGGGGCCAGGGTGAGATGTGTGAGATGCCGGAGTAAGGGTGGTAATGTGGGGGGATACAGGAGACAAGGGGTGAATGTGGGGGACGCAGGGGTCAGGGTGGGAGTGTGGGGCTTGCAGAGGTCAGGATGGGAATGGAGTGGTTACAGGGGTCAGGGTGGGGAAGGAGGGTTTACCGGGGTCAGCGTGGGAATGTGTGAGACACAGGGGACAGTGTGGGAATGTGGGGGATACAGCGGTCAGCATGGAAATGTGGGGTATAGAAGGGGTCAGGGTGGGACATTCGGGGTAACAGGGGCCAGGGTGGGAAGGATTGAGATGCAGGGCGAAGTGTGAGAATGTGGGGGATACAGGAGACAAGGGGGGAATGTGGGGGATACTGGGGAAAGGGTGGGAATGTGCAGGGAACAAGGGTCAGGGTGGGAATGTGGTGGATACAGGGTTCAGGCTGGGAATGGAGGGGTTACAGGCGTCAGGGTTGGAATGTGGGGGATACCGGGGACAGTGTGGGAATGTGGAGGAAACAGGTTTCAGGGTGGGAATGGGGAGATACAGGGGTCAGTGTGGGAATGTAGAGGATGCAGGGTAGAGGGTGGGAATGTGTGGGACACAGGGGACAGTGTGTGAATTTGTGGGACACAGGGGACAGTGTGGGAATGTTGGGGACACAGGGGCCAGTGTGGGAATGTGTGGGACACAGGGGACATTGTGGGAATGTGTGGGACACAGGGGACAGTGTGGGAATGTGTGGGACACAGGGGACAGTGTGGGAATGTTGGGGACACAGGGGCCAGTGTGGGAATGTGTGGGACACAGGGGACAGTGTGGGAATGTTGGGGACACAGGGGTCAGTGTGGGAATGTGTGGGACACAGGGGACAGTGTGGGAATGTTGGGGATACAGGGGGTCAGCGTGGCAATGTGGGGGATACAGGGGTCTGGGTGGGAATGGAGGGGATACAGGGATCAGGGTGGGAATGGCGGGGATACAAGGGTCAGGGTGGGAATGTGGAAGATACAGGCGTAAGGGTGGGAATGTGGGGGATACAGGCATAAGGTTGGGATTGTGGGGGATATAGTGGTCAGGGTGGGAATGGAGGGGATACAGAGGGTAAGGGTGGGAATGTGGGGGTACAGTGGCCAGGGTGGTAATGTTGGGGACACAGGGGTCAGTGTGGGAATGTCAGGGATACAGGGGGTCAGCGTGGGAACGTGGGGTATAGAAGGGGTCAGCGTGGGACATTCGGGGTAACAGGAGCCAGGGTGGGAAGGTTTGAGATGCAGGAGCAAGTGTGGGAATGTGGGGGGATACAGGAGACAAGGGGGGAATGTGGGGGACGCAGGGGTAAGGGTGGGAATGTGGGTTTACAGGCGTCAGGATGGGAATGGAGGGGTTACAGGGGTCAGGATGGGAATGGAGGGATTACACGGGTTAGGGTGGAAATGGAGGGGTTACTGGGATCAGCGTGGGAATGGAGGGGATACAGGGGTCAGGGTGGAAATGAAGGATATACAGGGGTCAGGGTGGGAAGGTTGGGGATAAAGGGTCAGGGTGGGAATGTGGGGGATACTGGGGAAAGGGTGGGAATGTGCAGGAAATAAGGGTCATGGTGGGAATGTGGGGGATACATGGGTCTGGGTGGGCATGGAGGGGTTACAGGGGTCAGTGTGGGAATGGAGTGGATACAGGGGTCAGTGTTGGAATGTAGGGAAAACCGGGGACAGTGTGGGAATGTGGATGAAACATGTTTCAGGGTGGGAATGCGGGGGATACAGGGGTCAATGTGGGAATGTGGGGGACAAAGGGGACAGTGTGGGAATGTCGGGGATACAGGGGGTCAGTGTGGGAATGTGGGGGATACGGCGGTCTGGGTGGGAATGGAGGGGTTACCGCGCTCCGGGTGGGAATGCTACGGTTACAGGGGTCTGGGTGGAAATGGAGCGGTTGCACGGGTCAGGGTCGGAATTGAGCAGATACAGGGGTCAGGGTGGGAGTGGGGGCCATACAGGGGTCAGTGAGGGAAAGGAGTGGTTTCAGGTGTCATGGTGGGAATGTGAAGGAATCTGGGGCCATTCTGGGAATTGGGGGATATGGGGATCAGGGTGGGAATGTGGGGGATACAGGGGTCAGAATGGGAATGGAGGGTTTACAGGATTCAGTGTGGGATATGAGGCGTTACAGGGATCAGGGTGGGAATTGGGGGGTTACAGGTGTTAAGGTGGGTATGGAGGGGTTACAGGGGTCAGTGTGGGAATGGAGGGGATACAGGGATCAGTGTGGGAATGGAGGGGTTACAGGGTTCAATGTGGGAATGGAGGGGTTACATGGAACAGGGTGGGAATGTGGACGCTACAGGGGTCAGAGTGGGAATGGAGTTGATACAGGGGTCAGGGTGCGAATGGAGAGGATACAGGGGTCAAGGTGGGAATGGAGGCAATATAGGATTCAGTGTGGGAATGGAGGGGAATCAGGTGTCAGAGTGGGAATGGAGGGGATACAGGGGTCAGGGTGGGAATGTGGGGGATACATGGGTAAGTTTGGGAGTGTGGGGGATACAGTGGTCAGTGTGGGAATGTGGGGGACACAGGAGTCAGGGTGGGAACGTAAGGGACACAGGGGACAATGTGGGAATGTCGGGGATACAGGGGGTCAGTGTGCGAATGTGGGAGATACACGGGGTCGGGGGGAAATTCGGGGATACAGGGGTCAAATTTGGAATGTGGGGTAAACAGGCATCAGGTTGGGAATGTGTGTGACACAGTGGTCAGTGTGGGAATTTTGGGGATACAGGGGGTCAGCGTGGGAATGTGGGGGAGACAAGGGGTCATCGTGGGAAAATGGGGGGCACAGGGGGAAGTGTGGGAATGTGGGAGATACAAATGGGCCAGTGTGGGAATTTGGGGGAAACAGGGTTCTGGGTTGGAATGTGGCAGATACTGGGGTCTGTGTTGGAATATGGGGGATTCAGGGTCAGGGTGGGAATGTGGGGTATACGGCGGTCTGGGTAGGAATGGAGGTGTTAAAGGGGTCCGGGTGAGAATGCTGGGATTAAAGGGGTCAGGGTGGGAATGGAGCGGATACAGGGATCAGGTTGGGAATGGAGCGGATAAAGGTGTCAGAGTGGGAATGCAGCAGATACAGGGGACAGGGTGGGTATGCAGCGAATACAGGGGTCAGGGTTGGAATGGAGCGGATACAGGGGTCACAGTGGGAATGCAGCAAATACAGGAGTCGGGGTGGGAATGGAGCAGATGCACGGGTCAGGGTAGCAAATTGGGAGTAACAGGGGCCAGGGTGGGAATGTGTGAGATACAGGGGTCAGGGTGGGAATGTGTGAGATACAGGGGTCAGGGTGAGAATGTGGGGGATACAAGGGCGATGGTGGGAGTGGAGTGGTTATAGGGGTCAGGGTGGGAATGGAGGGGTTACAGGGGTCTGGATGCGAATGGAGTGGTTACAGGGGTCAGGGTGGGAAAGGAGGGTTTACCAGGGTAAGGGTGGGAATGGATGAGATACAGGGGTCAGGGTGGGAATGGATGAGATACAGGGGTCAGGATGGGTATGTCGGGGATACTGGGGAAAGGGTGGGAATGTACAGGGAATAAGGGTCAGGCTGGGAATGTGGTGGATACAGGGTTCAGGCTGGGAATGGAGGGGTTACAGGGGTCAGGGTGGGAATGGAATGGATACAGGGGTCAGAGTTGGAATGTGGGTGATACAAGGGTCAGTGTGGGAATGGAGGGGATACAGGGGGCAGGGTGGGAATGTGGGGGATACAGGTGTCAGGGTGGAAATGTGGGGGATACAGGGGTCAGGGTGCGAATGGAGGTGTTACTGTGGTAAGGGTGGGATTGGAGGGGTTACCAGGGTCAGGGTGGGAATGGAAGGGATACACGGGTCAGTGTGGGAATGGAGGGCTACAGGGGCAGTGTGGGAATGTGGGTGATACAGGGGTCAGGGTGGGAATGGAGGGGATCCAGGAGTCAGGGGGGGAATGTGGGGGATACAGGGGACGGGGTGGAAAAGTGGGGGAAACAGGGGTCAGGGTGGCAATGGAGGGGATACATGGGTGAGTTTGGGAACGGAGCAGAGACAGGGGTCAGTGTGGGAATGGGGGCCATACAGGGGTCAGTGAGGGAAAGGAGTGGTTTCAGGTGTCATGGTGGGAATGTGAAGGAATCTGGGGCCATTCTGGGAATTGGGGGATATGGGGATCAGGGTGGGAATGTCGGGGATACAGGGGTCAGGATGGGAATGGAGGGTTTACAGGATTCAGTGTGGGATATGAAGCGTTACAGGGATCAGGGTGGGAATTGGGGGGTTACAGGTGTTAAGGTGGGTATGGAGGGGTTACAGGGGTCAGTGTGGGAATGGAGGAGATACAGGGGTCAGTGTGGGAATGGAGGGGATACAGGGGTCAGTGTGGGAATGGAGGGGATACAGCGATCAGTGTGGGAATGGAGGGGTTACAGGGTTCAATGTGGGAATGGAGGGGTTACATGGAACAGGGTGGGAATGGAGGGGTTACAGGGGTCAGAGTGCGAATGGAGGGGATACATGGAACAGGGTGGGAATGGAGGGGTACAGGGGTCAGGGTGGGAATGGAGGGGATACAGGGCTCAGGGTGGGAATGGAGGGGATACTGGTGTCAGGGTGGGAATGTGTGGGACACAGGGGTCAGGGTGGGACTGGAGGGGTACAGAGGTCAGGATGGGAATATGGGGTATACAAGGGGTCAGGGTGGGAAATTGGGTGTAACAGGGGCCAGGGTGAGATGTGTGAGATGCCGGAGTAAGGGTGGTAATGTGGGGGGATACAGGAGACAAGGGGTGAATGTGGGGGATGCAGGGGTCAGGGTGGGAGTGTGGGGCTTGCAGCGGTCAGGATGGGAATGGAGTGGTTACAGGGGTCAGGGTGGGGAAGGAGGGTTTACCGGGGTCAGCGTGGGAATGTGTGAGACACAGGGGACAGTGTGGGAATGTGGGGGATACAGCAGTCAGCATGGAAATGTGGGGTATAGAAGGGTTCAGGGTGGGACATTCGGGGTAACAGGGGCCAGGGTGGGAAGGATTGAGATGCAGGGCTAAGTGTGAGAATGTGGGGGGATACAGGAGACAAGGGGGGAATATGGGGGATACTGGGGAAAGGGTGGGAATGTGCAGGGAACAAGGGTCAGGGTGGGAAAGTGGTGGATACAGGGTTCAGGCTGGGAATGGAGGGGTTACAGGCGTCAGGGTTGGAATGTGGGGGATACCGGGGACAGTGTGGGAATGTGGAGGAAACAGGTTTCAGGGTGGGAATGGGGAGATACAGGGGTCAGTGTGGGAATGTAGAGGATGCAGGGTAGAGGGTGGGAATGTGTGGGACACAGGGGACAGTGTGGGAATTTGTGGGACACAGGGGACAGTGTGGGAATGTTGGGGACACAGGGGCCAGTGTGGGAATGTGTGGGACACAGGGGACAGTGTGGGAATGTGTGGGACACAGGGGACAGTGTGGGAATGTGTGGGACACAGGGGACAGTGTGGGAATGTTGGGGACACAGGGGCCAGTGTGGGAATGTGTGGGACACAGGGGACAGTGTGGGAATGTTGGGGACACAGGGGTCAGTGTGGGAATGTGTGGGACACAGGGGACAGTGTGGGAATGTTGGGGATACAGGGGGTCAGCGTGGCAATGTGGGGGATACAGGGGTCTGGGTGGGAATGGAGGGGATACAGGGATCAGGGTGGGAATGGCGGGGATACAAGGGTCAGGGTGGGAATGTGGAAGATACAGGCGTAAGGGTGGGAATGTGGGGGATACAGGCATAAGGTTGGGATTGTGGGGGATATAGTGGTCAGGGTGGGAATGGAGGGGGTACAGAGGGTAAGGGTGGGAATGTGGGGGTACAGTGGCCATGGTGGTAATGTTGGGGACACAGGGGTCAGTGTGGGAATGTCAGGGATACAGGGGGTCAGCGTGGGAACGTGGGGTATAGAAGGGGTCAGCGTGGGACATTCGGGGTAACAGGAGCCAGGGTGGGAAGGTTTGAGATGCAGGACTAAGTGTGGGAATGTGGGGGGATACAGGAGACAAGGGGGGAATGTGGGGGACGCAGGGGTAAGGGTGGGAATGTGGGTTTACAGGGGTCAGGATGGGAATGGAGGGGTTACAGGGGTCAGGATGGGAATGGAGGGATTACAGGGGTCAGGGCGGAAATGGAGGGGTTACTGGGATCAGCGTGGGAATGGAGGGGATACAGGGGTCAGGGTGGAAATGAAGGATATACAGGGGTCAGGGTGGGAAGGTTGGGGATAAAGGGTCAGGGTGGGAATGTGGGGGATACTGGGGAAAGGGTGGGAATGTGCAGGAAATAAGGGTCATGGTGGGAATGTGGGGGATACATGGGTCTGGGTGGGCATGGAGGGGTTACAGGGGTCAGTGTGGGAATGGAGTGGATACAGGGGTCAGTGTTGGAATGTAGGGAAAACCGGGGACAGTGTGGGAATGTGGATGAAACATGTTTCAGGGTGGGAATGCGGGGGATACAGGGGTCAATGTGGGAATGTGGGGGACAAAGGGGACAGTGTGGGAATGTCGGGGATACAGGGGGTCAGCGTGGGAATGTGGGGGATACGGCGGTCTGGGTGGGAATGGAGGGGTTACTGCGCGCCGGGTGGGAATGCTACAGTTACAGGGGTCAGGGTGGAAATGGAGCGGTTGCACGGGTCAGGGTCGGAATTGAGCAGATACAGGGGTCAGGGTGGGAGTGGGGGCCATACAGGGGTCAGTGAGGGAAAGGAGTGGTTTCAGGTGTCATGGTGGGAATGTGAAGGAATCTGGGGCCATTCTGGGAATTGGGGGATATGGGGATCAGGGTGGGAATGTGGGGGATACAGGGGTCAGAATGGGAATGGAGGGTTTACAGAATTCAGTGTGGGATATGAGGCGTTACAGGGATCAGGGTGGGAATTGGGTGGTTACAGGTTTTAAGGTGGGTATGGAGGGGTTACAGGGGTCAGTGTGGGAATGGAGGGGATACAGGGATCAGTGTGGGAATGGAGGGGTTACAGGGTTCAATGTGGGAATGGAGGGGTTAAATGGAACAGGGTGGGAATGTGGACGCTACAGGGGTCAGAGTGGGAATGGAGCTGATACAGGGGTCAGGGTGCGAATGGAGAGGATACAGGGGTCAGGGTGGGAATGGAGGCAATATAGGATTCAGTGTGAGAATGGAGGGGAATCAGGTGTCAGAGTGGGAATGGAGGGGATACAGGGGTCAGGGTGGGAATGTGGGGGATACATGGGTAAGTTTGGGAGTGTGGGGGATACAGTGGTCAGTGTGGGAATGTGGGGGACACAGGAGTCAGGGTGGGAACGTAAGGGACACAGGGGACAATGTGGGAATGTCGGGGATACAGGGGGTCAGTGTGCGAATGTGGGAGATACACGGGGTCGGGGGGAAATTCGGGGATACAGGGGTCAAGTTTGGAATGTGGGGTAAACAGGCATCAGGTTGGGAATGTGTGGGACACAGGGGTCAGTGTGGGAATTTTGGGGATACAGGGGGTCAGCGTGGGAATGTGGGGGAGACAAGGGGTCAGCGTGGGAAAATGGGGGGCACAGGGGGAAGTGTGGGAATGTGGGAGATACAAATGGGCCAGTGTGGGAATTTGGGGGAAACAGGGTTCTGGGTTGGAATGTGGCAGATACTGGGGTCTGTGTTGGAATATGGGGGATTCAGGGTCAGGGTGGGAATGTGGGGTATACGGTGGTCTGGGTAGGAATGGAGGTGTTAAAGGGGTCCGGGTGAGAATGCTGGGATTAAAGGGGTCAGGGTGGGAATGGAGCAGATACAGGGATCAGGTTGGGAATGGAGCGGATAAAGGTGTCAGAGTGGGAATGCAGCAGATACAGGGGACAGGGTGGGTATGCAGCGAATACAGGGGTCAGGGTTGGAATGGAGCGGATACAGGGGTCACAGTGGGAATGCAGCAAATACAGGAGTCGGGGTGGGAATGGAGCAGATGCACGGGTCAGGGTAGCAAATTGGGGGTAACAGGGGCCAGGGTGGGAATGTGTGAGATACAGGGGTCAGGGTGAGAATGTGGGGGATACAAGGGCGATGGTGGGAGTGGAGTGGTTATAGGGGTCAGGGTGGGAATGGAGGGGTTACAGGGGTCTGGATGCGAATGGAGTGGTTACAGGGGTCAGGCTGGGAAAGGAGGGTTTACCAGGGTAAGGGTGGGAATGGATGAGATACAGGGGTCAGGGTGGGAATGGATGAGATACAGGGGTCAGGATGGGTATGTCAGGGATACTGGGGAAAGGGTGGGAATGTACAGGGAATAAGGGTCAGGCTGGGAATGTGGTGGATACAGGGTTCAGGCTGGGAATGGAGGGGCTACAGGGGTCAGGGTGGGAATGGAATGGATACAGGGGTCAGAGTTGGAATGTGGGTGATACAAGGGTCAGTGTGGGAATGGAGGGGATACAGGGGGCAGGGTGGGAATGTGGGGGATACAGGGGTCAGGGTGCGAATGGAGGTGTTACTGTGGTAAGGGTGGGATTGGAGGGGTTACCAGGGTCAGCGTGGGAATGGAAGGGATACACGGGTCAGTGTGGGAATGGAGGGCTACAGGGGCAGTGTGGGAATGTGGGTGATACAGGGGTCAGGTGGGAATGGAGGGGATCCAGGGGTCAGGGGGGGGAATGTGGGGGATACAGGGGACGGGGTGGAAAAGTGGGGGAAACAGGGGTCAGGGTGGCAATGGAGGGGATACATGGGTGAGTTTGGGAACGGAGCGGATACAGGGGTCAGTGTGGGAATGGGGGCCATACAGGGGTCAGTGAGGGAAAGGAGTGGTTTCAGGTGTCATGGTGGGAATGTGAAGGAATCTGGGGCCATTCTGGGAATTGGGGGATATGGGGATCAGGGTGGGAATGTCGGGGATACAGGGGTCAGGATGGGAATGGAGGGTTTACAGGATTCAGTGTGGGATATGAGGCGTTACAGGGATCAGGGTGGGAATTGGGGGGTTACAGGTGTTAAGGTGGGTATGGAGGGGTTACAGGGGTCAGTGTGGGAATGGAGGAGATACAGGGGTCAGTGTGGGAATTGAGGGGTTACAGGGGTCAGTGTGGGAAGAGAGGGGATACAGCGATCAGTGTGGGAATGGAGGGGTTACAGGGTTCAATGTGGGAATGGAGGGGTTACATGGAACAGGGTGGGAATGGAGGGGTTACAGGGGTCAGAGTGCGAATGGAGGGGATACATGGAACAGGGTGGGAATGGAGGGGTACAGGGGTCAGGGTGGGAATGGAGGGGATACAGGGCTCAGGGTGGGAATGGAGGGGATACTGGTGTCAGGGTGGGAATGTGTGGGACACAGGGGTCAGGGTGGGACTGGAGGGGTACAGAGGTCAGGATGGGAATATGGGGTATACAAGGGGTCAGGGTGGGAAATTGGGTGTAACAGGGGCCAGGGTGAGATGTGTGAGATGCCGGAGTAAGGGTGGTAATGTGGGGGGATACAGGAGACAAGGGGTGAATGTGGGGGACGCAGGGGTCAGGGTGGGAGTGTGGGGCTTGCAGCGGTCAGGATGGGAATGGAGTGGTTACAGGGGTCAGGGTGGGGAAGGAGGGTTTACCGGGGTCAGCGTGGGAATGTGTGAGACACAGGGGGACAGTGTGGGAATGTGGGGGATACAGCGGTCAGCATGGAAATGTGGGGTATAGAAGGGGTCAGGGTGGGACATTCGGGGTAACAGGGGCCAGGGTGGGAAGGATTGAGATGCAGGCGAAGTGTGAGAATGTGAGGGATACAGGAGACAAGGGGGGAATGTGGGGGATACTGGGGAAAGGGTGGGAATGTGCAGGGAACAAGGGTCAGGGTGGGAATGTGGTGGATACAGGGTTCAGGCTGGGAATGGAGGGGTTACAGGCATCAGGGGTTGGAATGTGGGGGATACCGGGGACAGTGTGGAATGTGGAGGAAACAGGTTTCAGGGTGGGAATGGGGAGATACAGGGGTCAGTGTGGGAATGTAGAGGATGCAGGGTAGAGGGTGGGAATGTGTGGGACACAGGGGACAGTGTGGGGAATTTGTGGGACACAGGGGACAGTGTGGGAATGTTGGGGACACAGGGGCCAGTGTGGGAATGTGTGGGACACAGGGGACATTGTGGGAATGTTGGGGACACAGGGGACAGTGTGGGAATGTTGGGGACACAGGGGTCAGTGTGGGAATGTTGGGGATACAGGGGTCTGGGTGGGAATGGAGGGGATACAGGGGTCAGGGTGGGAATGGAGGGGATACAGGGGTCATTGTTGGATTGTGGGGGGATACAGGGGTCTGGGTGGGAATGTGGGGGATACAGGTATCAGGGTGGGAATGGAGGGGATACAGGAGTCAGTGTTGGAATTGAGGGGTACAGGGGTCATTGTTGGATTGTGGGGGATACAGGGGTCAGGGTGAGAATGGAGGGGATACCGGGATCAGGGTGGGAATGGCGGGGATACAAGGGTCAGGGTGGGAATGTGGAAGATACAGGGGTAAGGTTGGGAATGTGGGGGAAACAGTGGTCAGGGTGGGAATATGGGGGATACAGGGGACGGGGTGGAAATGTGGGGGAAACAGTGGTCAGGGTGGGAATGTGGGGGATACAGGGGACGGGGTGGAAATGTGGGGGATACAGGGGTCAGAGTGGGAATGTGGGGGATACAGGGGTCAGGATGGGAATGTGGGGGATACAGGGGTCAGGGTGGAAATGTGGGGGATACAGGGGTCAGGGTGGAAATGTGGGGGATACAGGGGTCAGGGTGGCAATGGAGGGGATACATGGGTCAGTTTGGGAACGGAGCGGATACAGGGGTCAGTGTGGGAATGGAGGCCATACAGGGGTCAGTGAGGGAAAGGAGTGGTTTCAGGTGTCATGGTGGGAATGTGAAGGAATTTGGGGCCATTCTGGGAATTGGGGGATATGGGGATCAGGGTGGGATGTCGGGGATACAGGGGTCAGGATGGGAATGGAGGGTTTACAAGATTCAGTGTGGGATATGAGGCGTTACAGGGATCAGGGTGGGAATTGGGGGGGTTACAGGTGTTAAGGTGGGTATGGAGGGGTTACAGGGGTCAGTGTGGGAATGGAGGGGATACAGGGGTCAGTGTGGGAATGGAGGGGGATACAGGGGTCAGTGTGGGAATGGAGGGGATACAGCGATCAGTGTGGGAATGGAGGGGTTACAGAGTTCAATGTGGGAATGGAGGGGTTACATGGAACAGGGTGGGAATGGAGGGGTTACAGGGGTCAGAGTGCGAATGGAGGGGATACATGGAACAGGGTGGAATGGAGGGGTACAGGGGTCAGGGTGGGAATGGAGGGGATACAGGGCTCAGGGTGGGAATGGAGGAGATACTGGTGTCAGGGTGGGAATGTGTGGGACACAGGGGTCAGGGTGGGACTGGAGGGGTACAGAGGTCAGGGTGGGAATATGGGGTATACAAGGGGTCAGGGTGGGAAATTGGGGGGAACAGGGGCCAGGGTGAGATGTGTGAGATGCTGGAGTAAGGGTGGTAATGTGGGGGGATACAGGAGACAAGGGGTGAATGTGGGGGACGCAGGGGTCAGGGTGGGAATCTGGGGCTTGCAGCGGTCAGGATGGGAATGGAGTGGTTACAGGGGTCAAGGTGGGGAAGGAGGGTTTACCGGGGTCAGCGTGGGAATGTGTGAGAGACACAGGGGACAGTGTGGGAATGTGGGGGATACAGCGGTCAGCATGGAAATGTGGGGTATACAAGGGGTCAGGGTGGGACATTCAGGGTAACAGGGGCCAGGGTGGGGAAGGATTGAGATGCAGGGCGAAGTGTGAGAATGTGGGGGGGATACAGGAGACAAGGGGGGAATGTGGGGGATACTGGGGAAAGGGTGGGAATGTGCAGGGAACAAGGGTCAGGGTGGGAATGTGGTGGATACAGGGTTCAGGCTGGGAATGGAGGGGTTACAGGCATCAGGGTTGGAATGTGGGGGATACCGGGGGACAGTGTGGGAATGTGGAGGAAACAGGTTTCAGGGTGGGAATGTGGGGATACAGGGGTCAGGGTGGGGAATGGGGAGATACAGGGGTCAGGGTGGGAATGTGGGGTTACAGTGGTCAGGGTGGGAAGGTTGGGGACACAGGGTCAGGGTGGGAATGTGGGGTACAGTGGTCAGGGTGGGAAGGTTGGGGACACAGGGGGACAGTGTGGGAATGTTGGAGACACAGGGGTCAGTGTGGGAATGTGTGGGACAACAGCGGACAGTGTGGTGAATGTTGGGGACACAGGGGTCAGTGTGGGAATGTGTGGGACACAGGGGACAGTGTGGGAATGGGTGGGACACAGGGGACAGTGTGTGGAATGTTGGGGACACAGGGGTCAGGGTGGGAATGGAGGGGATACAGGGCTCAGGGTGGGAATGGAGGGGATACTGGTGTCAGGGTGGGAATGTGTGGGACACAGGGGTCAGGGTGGGACTGGAGGGGTACAGAGGTCAGGATGGGAATATGGGGTATACAAGGGGTCAGGGTGGGAAATTGGGTGTAACAGGGGCCAGGGTGAGATGTGTGAGATGCCGGAGTAAGGGTGGTAATGTGGGGGGATACAGGAGACAAAGGGGTGAAAGTGGGGGACGCAGGGGTCAGGGTGGGGAGTGTGGGGCTTGCAGCGGTCAGGATGGGAATGGAGTGGTTACAGGGGTCAGGGTGGGGAAGGAGGTTTACCGGGGTCAGCGTGGGAATGTGTGAGACACAGGGGACAGTGTGGGAATGTGGGGGATACAGCAGTCAGCATGGAAATGTGGGGTATAGAAGGGTTCAGGGTGGGACATTCGGGGTAAACAGGGGCCAGGGTGGGAAGGATTGAGATGCAGGGCTAAGTGTGAGAATGTGGGGGGGATACAGGAGACAAGGGGGGAATATGGGGGATACTGGGGAAAGGGTGGGAATGTGCAGGGAACAAGGGTCAGGGTGGGAAAGTGGTGGATACAGGGTTCAGGCTGGGGAATGGAGGGGTTACAGGCGTCAGGGTTGGGGGATACCGGGGACAGTGTGGGAATGTGGAGGAAACAGGTTTCAGGGTGGGAATGGGGAGATACAGGGGTCAGTGTGGGGAATGTAGAGGATGCAGGGTAGAGGGTGGGAATGTGTGGGACACAGGGGACAGTGTGGGAATTTGTGGGACACAGGGGACAGTGTGGGAATGTTGGGGACACAGGGGCCAGTGTGGGAATGTGTGGGACACAGGGGACAGTGTGGGAATGTGTGGGACACAGGGGACAGTGTGGGAATGTGTGGGACACAGGGGACAGTGTGGGAATGTTGGGGACACAGGGGCCAGTGTGGGAATGTGTGGGACACAGGGGACAGTGTGGGAATGTTGGGGACACAGGGGTCAGTGTGGGAATGTGTGGGACACAGGGGACAGTGTGGGAATGTTGGGGATACAGGGGGGTCAGCGTGGCAATGTGGGGGATACAGGGGTCTGGGTGGGAATGGAGGGGATACAGGGATCAGGGTGGGAATGGCGGGGATACAAGGGTCAGGGTGGGAATGTGGAAGATACAGGCGTAAGGGTGGGAATGTGGGGGATACAGGCATAAGGTTGGGATTGTGGGGGATATAGTGGTCAGGGTGGGAATGGAGGGGGTACAGAGGGTAAGGGTGGGAATGTGGGGGTACAGTGGCCATGGTGGTAATGTTGGGGACCCAGGGGTCAGTGTGGGAATGTCAGGGATACAGGGGGTCAGCGTGGGAACGTGGGGTATAGAAGGGGTCAGCGTGGGACATTCGGGGTAACAGGAGCCAGGGTGGGAAGGTTTGAGATGCAGGACTAAGTGTGGGAATGTGGGGGGATACAGGAGACAAGGGGGGAATGTGGGGACGCAGGGGTAAGGGTGGGAATGTGGGTTTACAGGGGTCAGGATGGGAATGGAGGGGTTACAGGGGTCAGGATGGGAATGGAGGGATTACAGGGGTCAGGGCGGAAATGGAGGGGTTACTGGGATCAGCGTGGGAATGGAGGGGATACAGGGGTCAGGGTGGAAATGAAGGATATACAGGGGTCAGGGTGGGAAGGTTGGGGATAAAGGGTCAGGGTGGGAATGTGGGGGATACTGGGGAAAGGGTGGGAATGTGCAGGCAATAAGGGTCATGGTGGGAATGTGGGGGATACATGGGTCTGGGTGGGCATGGAGGGGTTACAGGGGTCAGTGTGGGAATGGAGTGGATACAGGGGTCAGTGTTGGAATGTAGGGAAAACCGGGGACAGTGTGGGAATGTGGATGAAACATGTTTCAGGGTGGGAATGCGGGGGATACAGGGGTCAATGAGGGAATGTGGGGGACAAAGGGGACAGTGTGGGAATGTCGGGGATACAGGGGGTCAGCGTGGGAATGTGGGGGATACGGCGGTCTGGGTGGGAATGGAGGGGTTACTGCGCGCCGGGTGGGAATGCTACAGTTACAGGGGTCAGGGTGGAAATGGAGCGGTTGCACGGGTCAGGGTCGGAATTGAGCAGATACAGGGGTCAGGGTGGGAGTGGGGGCCATACAGGGGTCAGTGAGGGAAAGGAGTGGTTTCAGGTGTCATGGTGGGAATGTGAAGGAATCTGGGGCCATTCTGGGAATTGGGGGATATGGGGATCAGGGTGGGAATGTGGGGGATACAGGGGTCAGAATGGGAATGGAGGGTTTACAGAATTCAGTGTGGGATATGAGGCGTTACAGGGATCAGGGTGGGAATTGGGTGGTTACAGGTTTTAAGGTGGGTATGGAGGGGTTACAGGGGTCAGTGTGGGAATGGAGGGGATACAGGGATCAGTGTGGGAATGGAGGGGTTACAGGGTTCAATGTGGGAATGGAGGGGTTAAATGGAACAGGGTGGGAATGTGGATGCTACAGGGGTCAGAGTGGGAATGGAGCTGATACAGGGGTCAGGGTGCGAATGGAGAGGATACAGGGGTCAGGGTGGGAATGGAGGCAATATAGGATTCAGTGTGAGAATGGAGGGGAATCAGGTGTCAGAGTGGGAATGGAGGGGATACAGGGGTCAGGGTGGGAATGTGGGGGATACATGGGTAAGTTTGGGAGTGTGGGGGATACAGTGGTCAGTGTGGGAATGTGGGGGACACAGGAGTCAGGGTGGGAACGTAAGGGACACAGGGGACAATGTGGGAATGTCGGGGATACAGGGGGTCAGTGTGCGAATGTGGGAGATACACGGGGTCGGGGGGAAATTCGGGGATACAGGGGTCAAGTTTGGAATGTGGGGTAAACAGGCATCAGGTTGGGAATGTGTGGGACACAGGGGTCAGTGTGGGAATTTTGGGGATACAGGGGGTCAGCGTGGGAATGTGGGGGAGACAAGGGGTCAGCGTGGGAAAATGGGGGGGCACAGGGGGAAGTGTGGGAATGTGGGAGATACAAATGGGCCAGTGTGGGAATTTGGGGGAAACAGGGTTCTGGGTTGGAATGTGGCAGATACTGGGGTCTGTGTTGGAATATGGGGGATTCAGGGTCAGGGTGGGAATGTGGGGTATACGGTGGTCTGGGTAGGAATGGAGGTGTTAAAGGGGTCCGGGTGAGAATGCTGGGATTAAAGGGGGTCAGGGTGGGAATGGAGCAGATACAGGGATCAGGTTGGGAATGGAGCGGATAAAGGTGTCAGAGTGGGAATGCAGCAGATACAGGGGACAGGGTGGGTATGCAGCGAATACAGGGGTCAGGGTTGGAATGGAGCGGATACAGGGTCACAGTGGGAATGCAGCAAATACAGGAGTCGGGGTGGGAATGGAGCAGATGCACGGGTCAGGGTAGCAAATTGGGGGTAACAGGGGCCAGGGTGGGAATGTGTGAGATACAGGGGTCAGGGTGAGAATGTGGGGGATACAAGGGCGATGGTGGGAGTGGAGTGGTTATAGGGGTCAGGGTGGGAATGGAGGGGTTACAGGGGTCTGGATGCGAATGGAGTGGTTACAGGGGTCAGGCTGGGAAAGGAGGGTTTACCAGGGTAAGGGTGGGAATGGGATGAGATACAGGGGTCAGGGTGGGAATGGATGAGATACAGGGGTCAGGATGGGTATGTCAGGG